>OX336389.2:578508026-578791106 GCA_946902985.2 Meconema thalassinum
AGAATGCAGGAAAGGACCCTACAGAGTTCTGCAGAAAATGCAAACGCAGAACAGAAGAAGATGGGGACTCAGCTACATGCGAGGCATGCGAAAGAAGGGAACATAAGAAATGTGCGGGTCTAACGCAAGGCGAACTAGACACGCTTACTAGGGCTAACTGCATACTCACGTGGATATGCAAAGAATGCAAACCAATGCTGTGGAAAGCAGCCTATTGAGCTCTATAGAATCCATGCAATCATCCATAGAGCAAATGAAACAGAACATGGAATCCACCCTCACAGAAAGAGTACAAGAAGCGGTACCGGTGGCCAGGGAGATGGGAAAAACCTCTCTCCCCCCGGGAAGAACCAAAAACAGCAGGCACAATAAACCGGACGACCATAGAAAACAGGAGCCCTCCATGCAGACGCAACAAAAGAAATTAGCAAAGCTACCACGATATAGTCACCAGCCACACAAAACATGGTAGAGGTACCAGCCACGCAAAACAACCAGAGCGCCGCCCAAGATAATCAGACCAGTCTCCATCTAAACGAGGCATCGACCACCAACGCGCAGTACACAGAGACGGAAACAGAAGACCCACTATTTCTCAATCTTATAATATGTCACATGGGTGGTATTGGATTGTCTCTAAGGGGCGCTCATTACTCTTGTAGATGCATGAACATATTCAGATATCAAATTTTTATTTTTTAAATAAAATATATTTTCTTTTTCTTTTTAATTAAAAAACATTTAGTCAAAATTTGCCGCCCCCCAAAATCTGCCGCCCTCGGCTGCTGCCTATACAGCCTATACGTAAATCCGCCCCTGAGTGTAGTGGTATACAGTGCTTTTACTGAGTGGGACACCCTCTCTCCAGGGGTTATAAATATGGAGGGCCCAGCTCAGGGTATGAGTGAAGACCTCAACGGCACCTGCGGTGTTGAAGGAGTCCTTCGGTACAGCAAAGTTGGCAGAAGAGGCAACCCTTGTGCTCGGGGTTAATAGAGTAAAAGTCCATATTATGGACACCCGTAGCGTCTGTACTCCAGAGGAGCGACTACAAAAGGCGTCTGTTCTCCATGTTAGGAGCGGCCTAGTTCATACCTGGCAGTAAGTCATAAAATGCATTTGGGAGTGGCGACCCCATCTTAATGATAGCCTAAAATGAAAGCATATATGATTCAGCCTCGGAAAATGCTAGGGCGTACCCTGCAGGCGACGCGCAGTGCTTCAGATGCTGGGGTGCTGTGAGAAATGGGCGACCAGCATCACAATATATCCGAATAGGGACAGTCAACATCTTAACCCTGACGGACAAGACTGAGGAGCAAGTGGATTACATGATGGAGAAAGATATAGCCATCCTCGGTCTCAGTGAAACGAAATGGAAAAGAAAAGGGAAAAAAATCTAAAGGAAGGATACAGGCTGTTTTACAGTGGAGGACAGGAGGCAAGAAATGGAGTAGGAGTGCTTATAAGAAAGAATGTCCTAGAGTATGTGGAGGAGGTGAAGACGATAAGTGACAGGATGATCATAGGAAGGATACCGTTCCAGACAGGGACAAAAGATCTGTTCCAATTATAAGCTCCACAAACGGGGAATAAATAAGAGAATTTAGTAGAATTCCTAGAAGATGTATAAAAATATATAGAGGATAAGGAAATAATGGTAATGGGTGATTTGAATGCACAAGTGGGAAGAGACAGACAGGGAAGAGGAGATTTTGGGACCATATGGTTATGGCAGTAAGAATCCAGAAGGGGATTTCTAAATGGACTTCAGTCAGCGGAACCAATTAAGTATAGGGAATACGTGGTTCAGAAAGAAAATCAGTCAGAAGATAACAAGGTATGGACGAGGAGATAGAAGAACGAAAACTCTGAAAGACTACGTATTAGTCGAAAAAGGACATCGGAAAGAGCTAATGGATGTCACAGCCATGTCAGAGGAAGCCTTCGGAGGAGACCATAGGGCAGTGGTAGCAAAACTTAAAGTAGGAAAGGTCATTAGATTACCAGAAAAAAGGGAAGAAAGATTAAGGTCTGGAGACTAAAGGAAAAGGAGGTTGCAAAAGAGTTTAAGAAAGAATTGCAAGAACAGATACCAAGGACGGATATTACCCATGTGGAACAAGAATGGGAAAAGCTTAAGAGTGCATTTGTAAACAGTGCAGAGAAAACATGTGGTAAGAACATCAGGAAAGGTGCGGGAAAAGGCGACAAAATGGTGGAATGATAGAGTGAAAGAAAACGTAAGAAGGAAGAAGAAAACTTAGAAGGAATGGAAAACATAAAAGACTGAAGAACGTAGAGCAAAATATATAGAAGCAAACAGAGATTGCAAGAAAGTAATTGCAGGGGGAAAGAAGAAAAGCTGGGAAGAATTCACCCAGGAAATAAGAGAGGAATTAAATTGTGGAAAAAAAAATGCTATTTGGAATTTAAAAAAAATAGAAGGAATGAAAAGGTGAACACTGGGTTCGTGAAAAACAAAGAAGGTGAAATATTGACAAAACCAGAAGAGATAACGGACAGATGGAAATAATATTTCAGCGAGTTGTTGACGGTGAGACGTCAGGCATGCGGAGAAGTTACGCAAACAGCCAAAACGGCGGAGGAAAAAATAGAAGAAGAACCAGACATTACTACGGCAGAAGTGGAATGGGCAGTTAGGAAGATGAAGATGGGGAAAGCTGTGGGAATCGACGAAGTGGCAGTAGAAATCAAGGCAGCAGGACCAGTGGGACTGCACTGGACATACAGACTTCTCAGGAGTGTGTGTAGAGAGAAGAAAGTTCCTGAAGACTGGAAAAAGGGAATAATATTGCCAATATTCAAGAAAGGAGACAGGAAGGTGTGTGGTAACTACCGAGGAATCACTATCATCTCGCATGTTGCCAAAGTAATGGAAAGAATCCTAGAAAAAAAGAATTAGAGTAAGGGTAGAAAGCCAAATAGAGGAGCAGTTTGGATTTAGAGGGGGCAGGTCAACAGTGGAACCCATTTTCATTCTGAGACAGAACATTGAAAAGAGTTGGGAATATGGGAAAGATATGGTAATGACTTTCATTGATCTAGAAAAGGCCTATGATAGCATCCCTAGAACAAAAGTTTGGGAAAGCTTAACAAATAGGGGTATAGGCAAGGAACTGCGAGACATGATAAATTGAATGTGCATGGATTGCTACAGTAGTGTGAAGTCTAGAGTCGGGACATCGGAATGGTTTAAAATTGACACTGGACTAAAGCAAGGAAGTGTGTTGTCACCCTCATTGTTCTTAATGGTGATGGATGACATCATGAAGGCAGCAATGAAAGACTATAGTAGGGCAAAGATGAAGGTAATGTTGTTTGCAGACGATGTTGTGATCTGGGGCGAGGATGAGATGGAGGTACAAGAACAGTTAGACGTAATAAATGAAAAGATTGAGCAATGGGCATTGAAAATAAATGTGGATAAGAGTAAAACAGCGGTGATGAGTAGAGCTAAGAAAGAAGGAAAAGGAGTAATCAAAGTAGGAGATAAGGAATTGGAAGTGGTGAAACACTTCAAATACTTGGGAAGTGAACTGATTGAAGATGGGAGACTAGATTTGGAAATTAGCAGAGGAATACAACTCGAGAGTGCTTTCTACCAACAGGTACGGGGACTAGTATGGCACAAGGATATACCAATTATGGCTAAAGAAGTTAT
This sequence comes from Meconema thalassinum, assembly GCA_946902985.2. NCBI lineage: Eukaryota > Metazoa > Arthropoda > Insecta > Orthoptera > Tettigoniidae > Meconema > Meconema thalassinum. Next base: position 578,511,712 of record OX336389.2, read on the forward strand.
GTACAAAGCATATTATGTTCATATAATGACATATGCAGCAGAAACTCGGACAATGACTAAGAGGGATGAGGCAGCTGAGATGAAATTCCCGAGAAGTATGGTCCAGAAAACGAGGAGAGATAGAGTGAGAAATGAATATCATTATACGGAAAGAACTGGGAGTACAGAAACTAAATGACAAACTGGAGAAAAACAGATTGAGATGGTTTGGACATGTCAAACGGATAAATGAAGAAAGGCTACCAAGACGAGCACTGGAACTACGGATGTCAGGGAAGACAGGACGAGGAAGACCAAGAATGCGTTGGATGGACTCGGTGAAGTATAACATTAAAAAACGGAACCTGGATTGGAACACCGTGTCGGAAGAGGAATGGTGGAACGACAGAACAAAGTGGAGAGGAACCATATTTGCTCCCACCCAGTGTCAGCTGGAAAAGGGGAAATGAAGATGATGATGATGATGATGAATCGTTTATAAGTTAAACAGTTTGATTGTGTGCAATGGGTCCTAAAAACCTTCAAACATTCCTTCCGCTTGCGTATCCGTTGTTTGCATTCATGATCCCACCATTATATGCCGGGAGATTGCACGGGCGTATGTCGGGTACATGTAATAAAAGGGTGATACATATTAAGATACGGTAAGTCAGAATTATCGACTGCAAAGTATTATAACCGCGCGATGTGTCCATGTGTTTGTTCGGGACATGATTTTGGAGATAATGGGAGAGTAATGTATGATCGAATCGTTGAATAGGGCGTTTCATAGGATAACTAGTGAAGGGCATACGACGTTGTTTACCTATAATGATGGAGTAATGATCACTTTGATGAGTATCTGATACCGGTACTGTCCGCCATGTTAATTTATGGGATATATCCACCGTATTGATAGTTAGGTCTGTGGCACTCGGCGGGTTACCCGGAGGTGTAATTCGTGTAGGGGATCCATCATTGAGAATATTCAGCTGACATGCATTTACAGCCGCTATGACATGCCGTCCTTTAGGATTGCACCGTCCACTACCCCACGCTGGATGGTGTGCATTAAAATCACCTAATATGTGGTTCGTAGAATTGCTTGCATATCTAAAATACAGTTGCTACTGACGTTGCGTTCCTTGTACATTCAGAGGACAGTATAGATGGCTTAAATGAAGATCATCGATTTTAAAAATTTGGAGATATGCATGAGGAAGGTAAAAAGGGATGTCAGGGTAGTATAATGAATTTTAATTTTGAAGAGCGCGCATATTCCTCGATAGCCCGGTCCACCTTGGCGCACGACATGATAGTTGGGAAGTTGAAATCTATAATGAGCATAAAACCAGGTTTCTTGAAGAAGAAAGATATCGGGATCGATATCGTAAATTAAGTGTAATAATTCATGTTCTTTATTTAACGATGCTCCTTCGACTGCAGCAGCAACATGTGCCATACTAGGTTGTGGACGAGAATCCTTGGTCTGTCCGACTAATACTGGATTCGTAATGTTGCTCATATTGGCCAGTATTGACACAAATTATTACAGGAAAAATAATGTATTTGATCCGCCTATTCAATACACTTTTACACAACACACACTTATTTTTCCTGTAAAACTGGATTGGTCATTTTTGGGAAGGAGCGGTCAATTTTATCTAATAAATGCTTGACACAACTGCTCCATTGGGCCATATGGCCCAACAGATCCATCAATTTTCGGAAATATTCTATTATGATACTGGTGAGGTCTTTTGGAGTGAAAACTACTGGTTGAGTATGGGTAGGGCAAGCCAGCTTGACTGACGGGGGTACCTGGGGGCACAGAAGCATTGGTAGAATTAGAGGAGGGAGAAAGGATATTATGATATACTCTACGATCGTAGCCAACCGGAGATATGATTTTTGGCGATTTGCGGATTTCATCCGTAAACTTTCTTTTGCGAGGCTGTTCTAATAAACGAGTAGGTTCAGGAGTACCAAGTGGTGGAAATTGTTGGGGCAGGCTGTTGTTTGAGTCGTCAGTATTTTGACTGGTTTGATGCAGCTCTCCATGCCTCCCTGTCCTGAGCTAATCGTTTCATCTCTACATAGCTACCACACCCTACATCCCAGACAATCTGTTTAACATATTCTAACCTTGGTCTACCCCTACAGTTCTTGTCCTCGACCCTTCCTTCCATAACTAAGCTTGCTATTCCTGGATGTCTTAGTATGTGTCCTACTAACCTATCTCTTCTCTTCATTAGCAGTCGCCAGAAACATCTCTCCTCTCCCACTCGTCTTAATACCTCTTCGTTTGTAACCCTATCTACCCATCTGATCTTCATCATTCTCCTGTAACACCACATCTCAAATGCTTCAATTCTCCTCTTTTCTGCTGCACCGAGAGTCCAAGTTTCACTTCCATAGAGCGCCACTCTCCAGACAAAGGCTTTCCAAAACGACTTCCTAATACCTAAATCTATATTCGATGTCAACAGATTCCTTTTTTTATAGATATGCTTTCCTTGCCTGAGCCAACCTACTTTTTATATCCTCTTTGCTTCGTCCATCACTGGTTATTTTGCTTCCTAAGTAACTGAAGTCTCCTACTTCCTTCAGCTTTTCACCTGCCAATTTGATCTCCATAGAGGTTTCTGATTTATTTCGGCTGCATTCCAGTATTTTTGTTTTACATTTATTAATTTTCATCATGAATTATTTCCGTAAGACGGAGTCCATACCATTCAAATCCTCAGGCTTGTCGGCCAAGATGACGATGTCATCAGCAAATCTCAGAGTTGAAATTATTTCTCCTTGAATCTTCACTCCCACTTTAATTTTTTCTCCAATTTCCTTCATTGCTTGTTCAATGTAAAGATTGAAAAGTATGGGTGATAAGTTGCAGCCTTGCCTTACACCTTTCTGAATACCAGCTTCTCTCTCATGTCCTTCAGCTCGAATGACTGCTGTCTGGTTTGTGTGTAGATTGTTTATCACCCTCCTATCCCTGTACTTTATTCCAATTGATTTCAAAATCTCAAACAATTTAGTCCAATCAACGTTATCAAAAGCCTTTTCTAAGTCTACAAATGCCATGAACGTTCTCTTATCTTTCCTTATTCTACCTTCCAAAATCAGCCTAAGACTTAGTACAGCTTCCCTTGTTCCTACATTTCCCCTGAAACCAAACTGGTCTTCACCCAACTCCGTTTCTATCTGGCTTTCAATCCTCTTGTAAATTATTCTAGACAGGATCTTTGAAGCATGAGTAATCAAGCTGATTGTACGGTAATCTTCACATCTGTCAGGTCCCACTTTCTTTGGTACAGGGATGATAACATTCTTCTTGAAATCAGGGGTACCTCACCTGTCTCATAAATCCTACACACCAAGTGAAATAACCTGATCAGACCAGTGGCGTGGCGTGGAATTTTTTCGAGGGTAAGCTGTGAAGAAGACTCAAAGTATAGGCGTACACCATAAAGTGACTTCAGCACCCCGTTCCAGCTACGCCCTTGTCAATGTAGAGGTTGATGTCTGATGTAGCAACAATTACTCTACACACATAAAAATTATGAGTCTTTCACATTAAAAAAAAAATATAAAAAATTGTAATACAGCGCAGCTGATTTTTCCCTTTTCATTTTCAGGCATGCCAATACATGTACATTTAAGTGCGGAGTAAATTATTCAACAACAGAGTTGGCGAGCTTTTCTTATCGTGTATCATTTATCGATTGAACAGTGTGGCAATTTGTGTTTTTGTTGTATGCATTTCTTGGTCTAAGGAGCTAAACGTTTAGGTTATTACCCGTAAATTTTCTATTAAGACTGGCTGCGTGGCTCAGCGGTAACGTTCTTGCCTCTGAGCATAAGATAGCACGATCAAATCCCAGCGCAGTCAGTCGGCATTTGAGGGTGTGCAAATGGGAGGGAGCCGTGTCAGTAGATTTACTGGCACGTTAAAGATCCCCTTCGGAACAAAATTCCGCACCCTGGCGTCTCTAAAAGCCTCAGTAGTTAACAGAGACGAAAAACCAATATTATTATTATTATTATTATTTTCTGTTATGAGACCTATGTGATCATTAACATAATAAACATGCTTCTAGTAATAGATAATCTTATGGCAAGAACGTTACCGCTGAGCCACGCAGCCAGTCATAATAGAAAATTTACGGGTAATAACCTAAACGTTTAGCTCCTTAGACCAAGAAATGCATACAACAAAAACACAGTTCAGTTAATATTTCTTTGCAAATATCACTGAAATTCTACTTATGTAGACTTTCACAGCTTCATTAGTTTGAATGACTTAATTGGGGCGTATGGGGAAGTCGTTAACCTATGCAAACTAGTAGGCTACTAACAATGCCGGCGTCTAGTGCATCAGTGGAAAGAACGTTTTTTTTTACCATGAAACGTATAAAAACCTTCATCCGAAACTCAATGCATCAAGAAAGACTTTCACAGCTTGCGCTTCATTCCATTGAAAAGTAGTTATTGTACAGCCTGCAGGGGAACGCTGATTTTCACGACCGTGTAATTGATGAATTCGCTAAGAGCGAGACAAAATCCGTAATGAACATGTGCGGGGCAATTTCAAAGTAGCGCCTATAACAGAGAAACTTTTAGAAACCAGGCTAAGGTGGTATGGACATGTTATGCGAAGACCGGAGAATCATGTAGTGAAGAAGTGCCTTTCCATGACTACGCAAAAGAGACGGAGCGGCAGACCTCAAACAACATGGATGACGAATGTCCAGAGGGACATGAGAGTATTGGGCCTATCTGCTGATGATGCTTTCCAAAGAAATGATTGGCGCCTCAGGATTAAGAAAGCCGACCCCGCGTAACGGGAAAAGGCGAGGAGGAAGAAGCTAAGAGGGAGAGAAGAACTGAACTTCGCTACAAATGATCCGCTAAGGTACAGTAAATAGTGACATTAATTCATTTTGTACAAATGAGAACAGAATGCACTTGATACCGCAATAACCAACTATTTTTTTTAAATAATGTGATAGGTCTTCAAAATACTATTCAAATTATACGGGTGCATATACATTTAAAATTATCTATCCTTTAAACCTACGGTACTCTTCGATTATAATTTGAATGATAACCAGAGCAACTTTTTGGGTTGATGGGCCACTCTGAAGATTCCAACGGACTATACACTCCAATACAATAATATCAAGTTACGGTATACTAAATTTTGCAAATTGCACTCAAAACCGTACAGTTGTGAGTTAACAGGACGAAGCAGAATTGCAACTAACGCGCCCAGCATAGGTCGGGTCTGATGGTCAGAACTTTCTCTTGGGGTGAACAACCATGATGGAGGGTGGGCATGCCGCATGCTCACTAGGGTAAGTCGTCCGAATCGAAGCAGACCCTGCTACCAGCTTTGACTTGTCTCGACGACAGCCATGTGGCTATGGAATACCACACCCCCTGTCTTAGCCAAACAAGGACGACCTGGCGTTCTTGGTGTACCACTTCATCGGCCTTAGCGGTGTTCCGGGCCAGAAGGCTTCTGGACGTACACAAGCCATTGTCATAGCAACCAGCCGTGCTATTTCCTCTTTCTCTACAAAGTAGTACTGGCTGATCGTGAAGAACTGGGGTAGAGAACGAGGAACTTCATTCAAAGCGGCGCTTTTGCTGTTGCTCGTGCGTTAGAAAGTCATAATATAAACTTTATTTTTATGAGAATATACAGCAGGCCTACTAGGTAAGCGGTGCTTACCCCGTGGTATTGGACGAAACGCCACTGGATCAGACCTTCATCTCCTATGCAGCGTAGCAACTCAATCGGTATAACATCTATGCCTGGTGCTTTGTTCCTCCAAGGCTCTGTCAAATTCTGATCTCAATATTAAATCTCCTTTTGCATCCTAGGCAGGACCGTAGGGTTAAATGGGGCCGTGGATTTATTTACAATATATGTATATGATTTATTCTCTATACACATTTGGCGTTTAATTGCCACTTGTTGTATGTGGGTTTCACATCTGGCCGAACCTGTGGGATGATTATCCTGACAGTTCGCGTATTTGAACATGACTTCCGAACATTCTGTGGTATTATGTCCCTGGGTGCATTCTCCACAACTTGGCTCGCGTGCTCTGCAATGCATTTGTACATGACTATAACGCTGACATTTCTGACACCGAATGGGTGCGAAAAGGAACAATGTGACTTCGAGAATGACATTATGTATAGTAACATGTGATGGTATCTAAGGTATCATTTATGTAATTATACAGGGTGTTACAGAAATACATTTACAAACTTTGGGGATTGGATCCTTACACCAAAACAAGAAAAAACGTTCATATACACATATGTCCCAAAATCCTTCGTTTTCGATTTATGTACAGTGACACATTAATTGCCAGCCTGTTTGGAAGTGTTTAACACATGAACTCATATCAAAAGAAGGTTCCTAACCCCGACAGATGGAAAAACTGTCAAATGCACAGGTGTTCCAGACAAGCTCGCCATCAGCACCAGTTTAGGATTAATATGTGGGCTGGCATTGTAGGTCCATACGTTCCACCAGCACGTCTTACATGTGCTGTCTCCAGAGACTTGGTCTGCATCACTGATAGGAATAAATTGCAGAAACTCTTCATGTACCGAATTATCTTTAATGAAACGGACACACACAATTAAAGCGATGTGATAAAAGTTACCGATTACACACTTCAACAGAAGAACTGATCCATGACTAACTCCACCACTGAAGGAGGAGTTTCGCTGTGAGTAGAGTGTAGGACATTTACCAAGTGATGAACGGGGTCACATTTAAAATATATACAGGAAGTAAAGAAGGTGGTAATGTAAAACAGGTGATAGATGGGACAATATATGGATTCAAGTAAACAAATGTCTCTGTTGGGGGTTTAAACCCAACCCCCCCCCCCCCCCCGTCGGTATGCCCCTGGTTATCAGGCCCGAACATCATCGTGTCGAGTTATGCTCCATAAAAACAGGCCACACCCCCTCCAGACAAATTCTGCAATATCCTTACGCGCTTTCTTGATTCAAACCCTAATTACAGGTACGGTACAGACACTTTATTAGAAATTTCAATATTTTGTGCGTACATGGCACTGATGAACATGATGTCGCTAGCTCCTAAATTAAATGATCACTGAAATATTTGTTACATAGGTACACCCAAACCTGCAGAAGAGGAAAATGGTTTGCATGGAACATTTTAAATGAGATACCATATTTACAGTAACACTACATATTTAATTGACATCAAATATGGGTGACAAATATCGGTGACAATATATTTGAAGTATAACACTAAATATAATATAATTCTTTGGATAAAGGCCGCTGAGGGAAGTTGATTGGTAACCACTCATCCCTGGAATGCCTTGTGAATGATGGGCATGCCATGTTCTGGGAGATTCTCCTGGGTCTCCTCTCACCTAAGAATCAACAGAAGATAAATACAGTATAGTTAGAATGTTGAACAAATTTCACTTACTTCATAGTGAAGAGGGAAAATCAGATTAGAAAACCCTATTTGAACTAGAAAAGGGGAGGATGTCACAATTGTCCATCTTAAGATCCTATCTTGCTTCACCATAGTGAAGCAAACATAGTGTAAGTGTTCACAACCTATACTTGGCAGGAAATCAGCAATCTCTTACAGTTAAAACATCAAATAAGTGTCAACAGTAATCACTTATTTCAACCAAACAACCAACCAACCAACCAACCAACCAACCAACAAGAGATGGCAGTCTCGGCAAGCATACTGTATCTTCACCTAATAATGACGATATCAATATTATTGTTTTAATACACAGGTCTGCATATTAGTTCTAACACATAATTGTAAATTTGAGTGCTGTACATCTGGATAAACATAATTTGTTGGTAGGCTATATCTGAAATGGCCACACTAATTTGAATGACCAGACAAAGAAATAAGAAATCCAAAGTAAAATCAGATCCTTTACTGGGTCAAAGGAAAATAAATATCAAATAAAAGACTCTAGCCTAGCACGCACGAGTCTCAAAAATTAGGTTGGGACCAAGTGGTAGGTTTTTGCTGAGGATTAACACTACCTAAGGGAAGATGATGAGAGGGAACAGGAGGTGGGTTTAGGATTAGAGACGAGAATTGGCAGATAGGATGAGAATCCAGCACTAAGTTTTAAGTAAATGTTGATATAAAGAGGAATTTCGCTGTGCTAAGCTTATGGGATACCTACAGTATCTTTAGAGGGGACCTGTACAAGACAAGCGGAGAGCGTAGCATGAATTGAGGTTGCCTGCAAGCGCTCGGTGAGTGCTCTTTCCCTCCCAAGCCGGTATTCCGGTACTATGGGGATGGGTGGTACTCTGGAAAGACAAAGTATGCTAAAGGAAAAGATTTACTATTTTTTCCCTCAAAAGGATTTGATTTTACTGAACGTTTTGAAAGGCTGGAATAATTTGAATTTGCCGTGATATTTTTTATTTCTGGGCACTGTTGGATCTCTGGCAAAACAATCTAATGCTTCCAGAGTGGGAAGGGAGAAAGTGACTAGTGCTTTTAGCAATATTTTTACTGATTTTTGTAAAAATCCTATAAGAATACCAATTGTTGCAATGAAGGTAGGCTAAGCTTTTACCCAGCAGAAAGCCGACTAAAAGTTTAAAACAGAGGAAAACCTCAGACCTGACTTAAACAAAACTGAGATTTTGAAAGCAAAACATAAGTCAGAGAGAAAATCTCTACAAGCACGAAGCTTGCGGAGCTAGCTATACTTGTCTTCATGGTTTGCTAGAATTAGCTGTAACAGCTAAGAGAAACCTTGAAAACGTTTTTATTTGAAATTTTGTTTCCAATGCAACAAGTGGTAAGGGTTTTACTGATTAAGAGATTATTATTTTTTCGTAAATCAAATTGAGGTTAGGGGAAGAATCAGGGAAGAGAAGGCCCTGTCTAACCGTAATTCTAGCGAGAGAGATAAAGCAAACAATAATAAATAATTTATTTAACAAATTATAAACTTTAAACTAATTAACAATACTTAGGTTGTGATATTAATTCGGGTTAAGAATAACAATTTAGTTGGTTATAAAATGCCAAGGTCTTAGACCCAATAATAAGAGGTTTACAATTTACAAACAATATTAAATAGTGTACAAGTTTCGAACCTGTTACAGCACTAAAATCTTCCAAAGATTTTAAAAGGCGTGCTTACGATTAAGAAATTTAAAGTTTGTAATGATAATTGTAAAGCAATTATAACTTTGATAGTTTGATTAGGTACGATACAAGCACTTTTAGAATGCCTTTATGGCAATCGAAAAGGCTATAAACAAATATTGGATTCCTGATTGTAACAGGAAAAGAAGGAAAAGAAAAAAATACAAGCGGAAATTACCGCTATTTTAAGCAGAAGTTAACAATATGATATGTTCGAAAGTGGACAGGTCGACTTAACGAAACCTGGAGCAAAAAGATTAGATTCAAAGTTTAACACTTAGGAGGTAACAATTCCTGAACTAGCAGGATAAGAAAAGAAGGATTAATAAGTAGTTTCTAGAACAATGGGTATTTATACAGAGAGATTTTAAACTCTAATAGGGCAGGTCACCTTTTGTGAAGCCAGGATAACACAATTAGCTAACTCCTTTATAATTAGAAAAAGTACAATTCCCTAATTTTAGAAGGGAAGAACAATACATATTAAAATGTGGACGAGCCACAGGATTTGATGCTGAATTACTATATGAGAAGTAGAACAAATTTGGGAGGGCGCTTCATTATAAGCGAAGCCTCTTAGAACAATAACTAGCTTTACATTAGTTTAGGTTTGTTAGTAAAAGGTATTTGGGAACTTTAGGATAAAGTCCTGGCCAGAAATATTGCTCTCAATCGAACGCGGCGCGGAAGATAGTTAGCACGCACAAATTCGAAGCACTGATAGTTTGTTGATAAGTTGAAAAACTTCACTATTGTAGTGTATGTAAGTTCGTAGAACAAGAGAAAGTTATTGCAGTTATGGACAACACATGGTTTAATTTGAGATTGAATAAGTTTATTGCGTTGGGAAGTTTGTGGGTTGCAGTTGAACGATGCGGTCAAGTTGCCACGGTGGAAAACAAATTAAGTTTGAATAGCAGTTAATTTAACATGAATCCCTCGGTGTGGAATAGTATTCCCTTATTTGGTGTGGAAAATACTAGATGGCTTAACTGGTAGGATTGGTTCATGTGGAAAGTTCCAGAACTATGACGACAGTTAAATAGTGCAAGAAAGTTCCCACGGTGGAAAAAGCTAAGTTTGAATTAAATCCCACGTTGTAGGAAGGTATTCCCATTTATTTCGTACAAGAATTACTGGATTCCATGTTATAGAGCCAGCTTAGATAGCTAAAGCCTGAGAAAGAAAATCCCACGAAGACGGTTATTGCACAATAGTGAGCAATTCCACACACTGTCTATAAAATTATATTAAAAGCATTTATCAGTTTAAAACCATTAAAATGAGGCTAAAATCATTGAAGATTTGTACTTAGCTTTTTCGTGATGATCAGGCGAAGGTTCCTTGTGGCCGTTAGCTTTAAAAAGTAGACATGGCGTCTATTTTAAAAGTGACTCATGATGACAGGAGACTGGCCCTGAGAGGGCTCGGTACTGTACACTCGACGACCGGACTAGAAGAAGTGAGAGCTGCTGAACGGCGCGCGAAGGGACCAGGGAGAATGAGGGAGAGGGGCTAAAAGACAAGAGGACATACATCAGAATGGGCAACATGAAGAAATGAACATTCTTTTTTTTATTAAGTTTTTTTCATGGAGTGACGTCTTCAAAGAGATGTTAGCTGGCGACAAGGACGACGCCTGGTGGATTTGTGAGGAAGTCCTCTTGAGCTGAGAGAGATTGAAGAACTTCGGCAGTTAGCTGCTAGATGCCGATAGGTTCTCTGTGGAAGTTACTCAAAGACACAATAAAATCCAGCTCAAAGAGAAAAAAATGAAATGCAAAGGGATCACTGTTGGTGTCTGCGAAGAAAGATTTTAAATAAATAAACAAAGAGCAGCAAGAGCTAACTCGGACTGGACGTGTATTCCAAGGAATACACCACCAAGTCCAAAATAAGAAATTCAAAGTCCCTGAAATGAAAATAAATTAATTTATTCCCAACTCGTACATGTCCTAAGAACAAGTCGCGATAAGGGGATCACCTGGCAAAATAAAATGAAAATGTCGGCGCACACGCACATGTTCAACACTGGCCACCTTAAGTCATTGAGTTCAAATTCGTGGCGATGAATATATAAAATATTCCATCATTTAATTCTATAAAATTACTGACGAATCTCCCTTATCGGACAGCAAACACTAACTAAACAACATCATATTTATCAAAATATTAACTCGAGTTCAATTTGCACTAATTCAACTAGTCAATAGCATGACTTCCATGTCCATATATTTACATCACTAATTATTCTGAATTCTATTTCCTCCACTTCGATCCTCAATGCTTCCAATTATTTTGTTAATGAGTCATTATAACATCTGATATTTACGGAACAAATGATGAGATTTATAGTGAGGCCACCTGATATCCTTTACGTCCATTAAACAAAACATCTATAACGGACCTCCGTTTTGAAGCCATTCCGTCTAACGTCATGTGTGAGGATCTAATTTACCTTCCTGTAGAACCCACACTAAATCACTGCATCGCTCTACTTAAACATTTAAACATTCGACATATGTAACACATCGCTAAGATTAGGAACCATATCCCTATAATCTAATTCATCAGCAATACACTGAACTGCGAACACCATCGACAATGCTCCCAGCTTGACGGAATAATACCACATTGTAATTACCAATTAATATCACACACTATTTACCACAAAATCATGCACTATTTGCATGTAACATAGATCCCCACTTAACTTAGCATGTCGACTTTATCTGGACATCAAAATCCCACGGTAATATGAAAGCATATCCAAGGTACCTTACCCAATCGTCCCTAAATGTCTCCAGCACATCATTCAATCATAACTTCAATCCTAAACTGACCATAAAAATATTAGGGATGGCATTCATCCATTGACCAATATACTCAACCATACTGTCGATAAACATGTATCGTATTGTGTATGAACACTGCATCAAGTTCATATTACACTGAAATGTTACAGTTCCCAACAACTGTATACTGCAATGCATTAGAGAATGAAATACCAATGCCTCAAAGTGAAATAGCTATCTCTTATACTTTAATTAAGGAAATCAGGATTATTATGCTGTATTTGAAGAAATAAATACGTTCTGCGTTGCATTTATTAGACTAATATAATGGCGTTATATTTTATGTACTCGAAATGGAATAATACTACAGGAGTTCTGTTTACTTTCACAAACATAAGTCATCTATGGCATGGGTATTTGAAACAGATTTTCACCTCCACGATGTACACGACAAAAATAGACGTATTATTTATACGTGGCTTCATGATGAATCCGTACCCTCGGGATTTCGTATGGCAGCGTCTCCCATCGTCCCGGCGGCCGCATCCTCCCATCGTCCTGGCGGTGGAAACCTCCCATCGTCCTGGGGTAGCATTCTCCCATCGTCCTGTGGGTGGCATTCTCCCATCGTCCTGGCGGTGGCATCCTCCCGTCGTCCCGGCGGTGGAATTCTCCTATCGTCCTGTGGGTGGCATATCCCTGACGTGAAGGCTCATGGCACACGCTTCCATCTCAAGACGATTGCTCCTACCACTTCGGCCCCTTAATGGATTAAGCACTCCATCATTTGACTGTTCACGCTCATATGAAGCCTATTCATTTCGTATGTTTTAAGTTCATAATTTTACAGTTCATATATCCGTGTAACATTGCATTGTATTTTGACCGCATTAGAGCACTTCAATGTCTGTTAAATGTATCGTTCCGGCCAGCTCCCTCGTTCGTAATTATTTACGTAAAATGTTCACGCGGCGGCTCACTCCTGTTTCCACTTCCTGGTGCAAGCAGCTGTTCGAACTGACCTTGGCCCGCTTCTCGTACAGTCAGTGCGTCTAACAACCCCTCATCGCATAAGGTCAAAGTGAACACAGCCTTTCATAACATTTCGTATCGCGACTTACACATACAAGCGTCGTTCAACTGTCTTTAAACATATGCACCCACAATGCCGGCTATCGTAATAATGTTTCACTTCAATTACTACTATCTCCAATCGTGTTCGGATATTTAAGCTGTTCTGTTCTTACTTGACGTTCGTCTTTCACTAACGTTATCGTAATCAAGTAGGCTCACTTCCCGCTAACGGCATTTACTCACACACTCAAATATGCACAGTCTTGTTATGCTTTAGTCTACCGTGCCTGTATCCGACACTTTGTAAAATACTACTATTTCGCATGACTCCATGCAAAAACTTCTGTAGTGAAAGAATGGCGAGTTCCAATCAGACATAATTCTACGCGCATTTCAGTCACGACACTGGATCAAACATGCCTGTCACCGCACTGGCATAGATCGGATCGACCTTCATGTACCAGTTCAGACAACCAACACACGCACTCACATATTGAACACTGCTTAAGCAAGAGAAGACACGACACTCTCCACGCAAAGGGGGTGGGGTAGGAGGAAATTCCATAGTTCATTCTCCATACTCGGGCGGGCACAACATGAAGTATCTTCATGACTTACTCCACAATTCCCCTTCATTTCCATCGCATATAGACAAATAATTAATAATTATGGGCCACTTTCACGTCCGTCGTGTAGATAAATAACTTAGTATTGTCCCAGGCCATAAAATCAAAATAGGTCAAGTATGCCATATAGCGCCATCACTCGTAGTTCACACACATCCATTACCCAGCATGGCAAGTTGCTAGCTAGACTGGTCACCCGGAAATTCGCGTGACGCGTCACTCCTGAAGTTACGTTAGCCTCTCAGATCCAGCAATTATTGGAGTGTTCTAGATGCTGAGATCGACCCAGCTCAGATTGGGCACTTATCTCCCGCGGCCTCGAAAATATAAGCGGTGGAACATAGCTTATATTTCTATCCATAATATTAAACTAGTGAACGATCTATTAGTCAGCTCTTCTATGTTGACTCCTAATGGGTTGGCGCATGATACTTCCTTAAATTCGCAGCATTGTACTTTCCAAAAAGTACGTTCGTGACATTATTAACAACTCTGTAGCAATTGTTGTCCATAACTTGGGCTACTCTATGAGGAAAAAAAAAAAAGCGAGCGAATTTCCCATACACTCTGAGTGGTAAGTTTGATGAAAAAGGCCTTCGAATTAGAACCATATCACCAACTTTAAATGGTTCGCGGAATCGGCGACCAACATTTCTTCTCTCACATTTCTGAGCTTGGAACTGCATCCTCTCCAGACCTAGGTCATTCCTTCTTTGCGCTGATGGTTCTATTTTTGGTGGCGCCTGTATGACAGCATGCTATGGTCTACTAGGGCTCCGTCCATGATGTAGAATATAAGGGATTAGCCTCGTACTCTCATGGGTTGTGGAATTTAAGCAACGTTCAATTATGAGTACTACCTCCATCCATGGTGCTATTCCTGACAATAAATTCGACACTACTTCCCAATTTCGGCGTTTACCCATTCAACTGTATTTCCTTTAGGATATCTCACGGAGCTTAGGATGTGTCTTATGCCGAGTTGTACCATTGCCGCTTGAAATTCGGCACTCGTGAACTGTATACCGTGGTCGCTCAGAAGAAACTCAGGTTTACCTGCGGTCGGAATCACACTAGTTTCAATCCTATGAATTACGTAGCGAGATGTTGCCTTCTGTATAGGATGTAACATGACTAATTTAGTAAACACGTCCATCGTAACCAAGATATACTGGTTACCCCTAGTCGTTCTAGGGAGAGGCCCATAGAGGTCCGTAGCCATCAATTCATTCGGACGAGTCGGTATAATTGCCCTCGGCTTCTCCTTAGATAAATCTGATGGGAACTTGCATCTCTGACAGATGTCACAGGTCCTAATCTCCGCTCGAATAGCTTTTCCCATAAAATCCCAGGTTAACGTCTCTCGTACAGCGTTCAATGTTTTATCTGGGCCTCCGTGCCTAATAGATCTATGAGCTAGCCACATCACTGCTGAAATTAACCTAGGTGGTATTACGATACGTAGCTTCGTGTGGTCTTTATCGATGAACTTATGAATTACGTCACTGACGATATGGTATTTGTGAGCAATCTCTGCCATTCTAGCATATTCAGGGTCATCGTTACCCATACGATTCTTCAAGTACCGGTATATGTGTCTCAATGGGGTGTATCGCTTCTGAGTTTGGCTCAGGTGTCTTAACATTTCCAAAGTATCTTGATCGTCCCGGATTAATTCTACCTGGTGCATAGCAATTTCCTCACGTGGATTCCTGCTCAGGACATCAGCTAGATAGTTATGCTTCCCTGATCTGTGAATAACCTCTGCGTCAAACTGCTGCAGGAAAAGAGTCCAGCGCGTAATTCTCTCACTTGAGATATCAGATTTCAACATAAACTGTAACGCGCGTCGGTCCGTCACAATCATGACCTTATGTCCTAGAGGAATCTTTTTCCAGGTCTGTAAAGCGTAAATTATAGCCAATGCCTCTAGTTCCGTAACAAAGTAGTTCAGTTCATGCTCCCGTAGTTTCCTGCTAGTAAAAGCGAGATAATGTTTCTTATTCTCATCGTCCATCTGGTACAGCACGGCGCTCACTCCTACTTTCGAAGCATCAGTGTCCATGTAAAAGGTTCTAGAGAAGTCCGGATACTTAGGGTGGCCATAAATGTTTTGGCCTAGACTGGAACATCGTAGTACCCGGGGAAGTGGGGAGGGGGGTGCCCCCCAGTGAAGTCCAAAAGCCTATAGCCTTACTCCATGGAAGTGGGTTTGTGAAATCAAAACTAATATTATTTTTCTCCATATTTATTACTCACATGGTTAAAAACTTGTAAATCATATTAACTTCGTGTTCCTTAATAACTACTTAAACTAACAAACAATGGCTTGGCTGAACAGCAGAAATCTTCTTATATTTATTACTCTCACGTATCAAAGAACCTATTATTAATTATAACAGATTTATTTTCGTTCTTACCAACTTACCCTAACATCTAAAAAACAATTGTGTAGGCTATCAATAGAATTCGTTTTCCTTTTTCGACAAAATTACATTTAATTTTAATCAAATAAATTAATTAAACATTTGTTAATATTATGTCAGGATAAACGTGAGAGGTGTGTATAATTTTAATCATCTGCCTGTTCATCAGATTCTTTTTCTTTATCTTACCATACCAAAAGTAATTTTGGGAACTACTTATCTTTCTCAATACATCTTTAAATATTTTAATTCATTTTTCTTTTGTTTGTGTATTTTTTATTATTAATATTATGTTGTACATTTTGTTTTAGAACATCTCGTAAAACTGGTCACAAGTGTATTTAAAATTCACTCGAACCATCAACATTGAACTCATTGTCATTACATCAAGTCGTGACTTCTCAGACGACCACAAGTTGTTCATGATGGAAAAAACTCTTTCTACGGGAGCACTGGTTCCTGGCAAACAAATAGCAAATGCAACAACTTTCAAAATAGCATCATATGCAATGTCCTCAATACTAAGCCTTGCGAATATTTGCTTCCATCTCTCTTCAACAGGAGTTTTTACTTTGGTTCCGTCCACTCTGTTCCATTCCTTTATGTTTTCAGACACAACCTCTTTAACACACTGCCACTCGACAAAGAGTTTGGTTTCATCGTCTTGATATTCAGATATTTCCTTGATCTGTCTGGCACTAAAATTAGATAGGCTGGTCTGAATATCACTCCATGACGGAACTGTTTGTAGTAAAATCCACTGCAAGTTATGTACGCCTCCGAAGTTCAATTCCCATTTGTCTAAATAGTCAACACAAGTTTTGTAAAACTTTTTCACTGTTGCTGTAAAGTCCTGGACATTTAGTTCTCGTTCTCCTTCTTCCTGTAAGTTCAGTGTTTACACATTAGTAGGAATAAATTCCTCTTCCTCTCGAGATTTCATCACACTTTTGAGTGAGTGTATGAGCCAAGCAACCTCAGTAGCGGAGATATATTATCCTTCTCTATCTTCAAAACGGTGTCTTCAATAGTTGAAAACTGGGATCTCGTAAACATCAGCTAAGGCTTAAAACATGGATTTTCAAAAAGTTGGCTTAGAAAGTAAGGACATTTTTTTTTCTGGGAAAGAAAGTAGGACTTCTGGCCTTCAAATATCTTCAGAATCCGTGTAATAGCTGTGCAAAGAGACAGAAAGCGAGCGTTTCCGTGCTCTAATAACGTTGAATATTCCACTCCGGCGCCGGCCCCGTGGTGTAGGGGTAGCGCGCCTGCCTCTCGCCCGGAGGCCCCGGGTTCGATCCCCGGCTCCGTCAGGGATTTTAAAACTGACGTGAGGGTTGGAACGGGGTGCACTCAGCCTCGTGAGGACAATTGAGTAGCTGTCTGACAGTGAGACAGTGCCCCGGTCACGAAAACCAAGATTAACGGCCGAGGGGACCCGACGCGCTGCCCACGCGTCACCCCAAAATCTGCAGGCCAAATGGCTGGGCAGCGGTCGCTTGGTAGGCCTAGACCCTTCAAGGGCTGTAGTGCCACGGGGTTAGTTAGGTTAGTTATTCCACTCCGGCGAAATCACAAAATTCTTTCAGTTGCTCAGTTTTGACTGTATATATGTGGAAGTATTTATATATACGGTACTTTAACTGCGAAGCATTCAATATCAAACGGCAGACAATCTACGGCTGTTTGAATACAGTTGTGGACTATGTGGGCACCACACCCTACTCCAATTGTTTCATTCTCTAAACTATGTTGGAGATGTTGCCACACATTATTTTTCCCTTTTCTAGCGGTCCCGCCAAAATTTGTATTAGTCTTGTCAGCACTCATAGCCACTAATTTTTCTTTAAGGTTTTTGTTTTTATTAGTTCCTCAAGCATTTTGCTCTGAGTATCAGATTATTCGTTAGGAAGCGAAGAAAAGGAAATCATTTTAGCAAGGACTCCAGATAGTAGCAAAAAATAACGAACGAGTACAGGAAAACATTTTTCTGCATTTTTGTTCGATGCGTCTATGCTGAGAGAAACAGACCCACATGAACTCAATTCTTTGTCCACTTCATTAATGGACAGTGGAGCCAAGACATTACACACGATTGCCTCACTTTTGGTCTTTCTGGAAGAATATTTTGGCTCATAAAGCTTTTTATGTGTTCGGAAAGACAGTCATTTGGCCTAAAACTGTGTCCATGAGCAACTGCATGATAGGCGAACATACCTTCTTGTGCAGAGATTTTATCATCGGTGTCCTTTTAGGTAGATTTCATTAGAAAGCTAACTATTGCAATGGGTACCATGTTTCGACTTCCGGAAAATTTCGACATATCTTCGCGTTTCACACCCCCCAGACCCCAAAACCACCGTCAGTTCAAAAGTTTATATATAATTTATGTATATATGTATATATGTATCTCTCTCTCTCTCTCTCTCTCTATATATATATATATATATATATATATATATATCAGTTTCTTGTAGACACGATAACTGCCGTAATTCTGTACCAATCACTTTGAATGTTTTACACAATATGTATCCCTATAAAATCTCGGTCGAGTTCGTTAATGGGCAAAATCGGTCGAAGGGGGTGAAAATGGGGGGCTTTTTTCGAAAAAGTGAAATTTCGCTATAACTCTCTTAATACATGAAATATAGAATCCATTCAAAGTTCATAATATGTGTCGGATAAGTGCCAAAAATTTATGTCAAATAAGTTTTTTGATAGCACCAACCATTGACCAAAGGGGTGGAAAAAAGTGGGTTTTTCGGGAAACATTAATCATATCTCTCTTAATAGGCACAATATCAAAACCGTACAAAATGGAAAATATTCCCCTAATAATTACCTAAAACTTTTGTCTGAAAGAATTTTTGATATGACCCACCATTACGCCAAGGGATGAGAAAAATGATTTCGGAATTTTAAAAAAAATGCGAAGTGCCATCAGAGGTTACCATAACAACGCTTTTAAATTGATAAGGGATGATCTATCAGAGGTTGCCAAGACAACGCCATTGACGAGATCACATTCATTTTTAGCCTACTTTTCACACTTTTCAAAAATGAGGAAAAAGTAGACTTATAAGATATATCCGGGAAAATGTGTCTGTCCTTCTGTCTGTCTGTCTGTCTGTCTGTCCTTCTGTCTGTCTGGCTGTGTGTGTGTGTGTGTCCCCCCTATCAACTCCTAAACAGCTGCAGCAATCGAAACCAAATTTAGTATGAGTAAAGATGTATACCGGAATATCTCAGGCCCATATTTGAAAAAGATGCCAGTGCTACCAACTGCTAAAAAAACGAACTAGAAATTTGAGCTCCATGTTGGATATCTTGGAAGGTATACATGGGAGCTATTCTAAAATTGGCACACATGTAGATAATACTATTTCAGTTTAATTTCCAGGTGGACATACATGACAGCGTTGCCAAAATAATGTTAAGCCTTCTGATAAGTCCAATTTTTAAATACATATAACTTCTACACTATCAATTGGATTTCAACCAAATTTTGTATGTAATATGTGTACATAAACATATACGACTGAGTGTATTCTTAAGAGCCACCAGGGCTGCCAACTGTTAATAATTGCTCTCTTGTATCCAAATATATCAGAAAGTATGCAAGCTGACAGCTTTAAACTATGCACACGTAAATTACCCGACATTTTACATTAATTTGGAGTAACTTATATACGTCAGTTCTACCAACATGATTCTAATCCTGCTGATAGGACCAATTTTTAAATACATGTAACTTCTATACCAACAAATGGATTTCATCCAAAATTGGCACAAAAATATATAATATTTCAGATTATTTCTGACCAGCACTCGCATGACATTGATGCCAACATGCTTTTACGTGTACTAATAGATCCAATGTCTAAATCCATGTAACGTCCTTTGGACTTCAACCACATTTTGTATTCTGTACCTTAGGAGATGGAAGTAAGAATATATTCAGTCGCCAGAGCTGCCAACTGTATTGCTCTATTAGGCTACATTATGCCTAGTATACCTTATTTCGAACTAATTAAGACATTTCGATATTACCCACTTAATTTCGTCATTATTCTAGATAGGTTCATATACTGTAGATTAATCTATGGCATGAATCTTAATTTTAAGAAAAGTAGGCTCTTTAGTTCGTCACGGAACTTCTTGTTCCATCTGACTATGAGGGAAGCGGCTAACTGGTAGCATGCTGAACTTCTATGCCCAAGGTGCTGGTTCAAAGCCGGCCAAAGTCGCCGGATTTTCTAAGAGCGCTAAAAATCCGTCAGCATGCTTTCCTTCGGAGGGGAAGTTACAACGTTCGTTGCAAGTTGCTGGTTGCGGTGGCATCTAGCAGCCAAGTTCACAGCTAGGTGTCGTTGACGTTAGTATTTGGTACAAAATTAGGTACTACTACTTAAAATTGACCGTCTGCAGACCTTACCTGAATTACAGACTAATACAGTCATCACAAATAACACCGTTTATCAGACAGATTCTACACACACACCCAATGTACACGGGGTTACATGACCACCTTGTCGCAGCCCCTAAACTGAGGAACCAACCAACATCTCTGCGGGAGATAAAATTTTGCGTGAAGAAGTAAAAGACTGTTAGATAGTTACACATTAGTTCCAAACCTTGCATAAGGACAGTGTGATCACAAGTATAAAAATTAACCCCAAATGACAAGAAGGTTACCATCCCCATAAGACATTAAAATGTTAAAAGTATGCATAGAAATACGAAAAAATGTTAACTAACCTCCAATTGTAAAATACTTTCTCGCAATAAATGAGGTCTGATCCTCCTACGAAAACCTGCATATTTTGCCTATTATAGCCTATCCCCTAGTTTGCCCAGTGAAATCTACCTCCGCCTTCCGGCGTGCCGAGAGGATTTTTTTAAGATAAAATGTTGTAAATTAGAAGAAATGCTGACAGATTTCTCAGCATTTTTATGTTTTTTCGTTTTTGTGTGTTGGGTAATATCATTTCTTCCCCCATGAGCGACAGAAAAATGGACACCACAGGTTTTGCATACTACTTTTGATCGGTCGGCGGTAGAAATGTCAGTTTTAATAAACTTAAATTCTATCTCCAAATCTTCATTGAAAACACATAACCGTTTTTGCTGTTTTGAGAGAGACAACACATACACCAATAAATGACGACACGTTTTCCTCGAACAGACGAAATGTACACAAAAACTGAGCAACAGTGCGAACGTATTCACCAAATAGAGAGAAAGAAAATACACAGTACATCCTCTCAACAATAGATTAGATTGGCGACTGGCACTGCACTGGCTCTGGCTGGCGCGGGAGCGCACCGCGTCAGTTACAATGGGTACAGTCAGCAAAAATCTCAAAGTTCATAGCGAAGTACAGTCGATACAAGCAAACATGCATCAATTAGCACAGATACGATGACTTTTCGTGCACTTTTTAAAACTGTTCTACAGGTTTTTTCAAGCTTTTACGAATTGCCATGAAACTATTGATAAATTATTGTCTTTGCTAGTAAAAATATTTTTATTTTTTTTGCACGAAACCGGGACATTGTAGGAAATTTTCGGAAATCGACGGGACGCCCTCAAAAGCGGTCTAAACCGGGACTGTCCCGGCAAAACCGGGACGTATGGCCACCCTACCGGATACTCCAACTTGACGTTATCAATAAGCATCTGCTTAGCTTTGATGAAAGCCTCCTCGCATGCGTGATCACATTTCCACCTGGCTTTTATCTTCAGTAGATTCTGCAATGGAGCAACTACATCTGTGTAGCAAGGACAATGACTCGAAAATAATAGGGTCATCCCCTGGAATTGTCTCACTTGTTTCACCCTCAAAGGCTTAGGAAAAGCAGCTATCGCTTTTAGTTTCACCGGGTTCGGTCGATATCCATGTCCATCAATCAGGTGTCCCAAAAATCGATTTTCCCTATGGAAGAAGTGACATTCATCCAAGTTTGCCTTAAAACCAGCCGTGAGTAGGTTCTCAAATAACAGTCGCAGGTGTCCCATGTGCTCCTCGACCGTTGTAGATGCCAGAATCAAATCATCAACATAACATAAGACATGTTTCTTGACCTCTTCAGTCAGGTTACTGTCCAAAGTTTGAATCAGCACCGGACCACTGTTTTTCAAACCAAAAGGAAGGTGGTTGAATACATGGGTCTTCTGTTCGTGTAGGAAACCAATGTACTGTTTACAACTCACCGTTAACTCGACGTGATAATAAGAATTTGTGAGGTCAACTGTCGAAAAGTATTTCTTTCCCTTAAAGCACCTTAGCAACTCGCTAATCTCCGGCGGTCGGTCGTACTCTGGCAAAATGCGTGCATTTATCCCTCGTGCATCAAAACAAATTCGCAGGTGACCATTCGGTTTCCTCACAACTGCAAAGGGGTTCAGGAAAGAGGTCGGATCTTTCTTTACTATACCATCCTTCTCCATGGTATCAATCACGGTCTTTACCTCTTCCTTCCACTTCTCTGGAACTGGATATACATTTTTCCTGAATGGTGAGTCATCACTCAGCTTAATATCAAACTGGAAACTCTTAATGATGCCAGGATTATCGCTAAATACGTCCTTGAACTCTTGTATCAGCCCGTCAAACTGTTCCTGAATTATCGGATACAAATCCTCCTTTACGCCAGACGACATATGGGTAGGGGTTCCCTCTTCACCTTCTACAATATTCTCCAGGGTGTTCTCCAAGTAAAGTGTGCTCGAGTTGGAATTTACATCTCCTCTCAATCCTTCACTCAGGGATTCGGTTCCGACATACATCACCCTGTTCTGCATATTTATAATCCAGCCACACTCTGATATAAATTCCACTCCCAAAATTATTTGAAAATTGATGTTGGAGATTGCCACAAACACGTGCTCATAAAATCTCTCACCAATCTTGATAGTCAACAACGCCTGTATCTTGCATTTTACTGAGCGATCGGGAATAACGCCTCTAACCTTCACATTCGCTACTGGTAGAGTGTATACGTGTCCTGTCTCCATAATCTCATCCAAACATGACTGAGCTATCACACTGGTCATCGCGCCGGTGTCAATGAGGGTTTTTATCCGCTTACCATGAACTTCCACTATAATAATGGGAAAAGAGTATACCTTCCCACGGCGGATGACGTCTTCATCATGAATTAAATCTTCATCGGTAGCTTGGAATATTTCTTGAATTTCTATCAGTTCGGGAGGATCAAAGTTCGAGGAATTTCTCAAATTGACGTTTTTTTTTGTTATTGATCTGACCGACTTGTATCAGGAGTTCGGTCAGCTTCTCTCGGCGGTGCGGATAGATTACTACATAATTGTTGCAAATATTCCTGACTTTCTCGATGTCTGTCAGCA
Source organism: Meconema thalassinum (assembly GCA_946902985.2). Lineage (NCBI taxonomy): Eukaryota > Metazoa > Arthropoda > Insecta > Orthoptera > Tettigoniidae > Meconema > Meconema thalassinum. Next base: position 578,535,197 of record OX336389.2, read on the forward strand.
AAGTTCGGTCGTGTCTCTTGCGGACGAGAATCCCCATTCTCATTCTGCCTCTGATAGTACTGGTTAAATTGTCTTCGTTGATATTCGCCATATCACCCTTTATTATTGGCAAATCGGGATCTCCTGAGTTCTTCATAAAGTTTGTTTCTCTACCTTTGTCGAGCGTCCGTTCTACCGTAATTCCTATCTCGTTTTGATAGTATCCTGCATCCCTTGACCTATTTATCTCCCGCGGTGTTTGCTCTTCCATCTGCGCTACCTTATCAATCACGACCGTGTTTACGTCTCGATTTCCCTGTCGTCCAGACCTCGCCTGTAGCTGCGAACTAGTGTGATCAAGCTTTCGAAGTATTTCATCACATCCCTCTATGGATTCGGCTCCTGACGCTATCACTTCCTTTTGGACTTCTAAGGGTAACTGACGTATAATGGCTTAGACCAACTCGACTTCTGGCAATGGTTTGGTCAAATACTGTAATTTGGCGAGCTACGATGCAAAATATCCCGCATATCTCGTTGGAGTAGACGTCGCGTATCGTTTAGCATATACGGAGGTCAAGTCATAAGTCATGGCAACTTTTTTTCTCGCGAACAGGAGACAACACGGAAAATCTACGATATGCATTTGGAAACGTACGGTATGTACTTGCGTATAATGCCAATAGATGGTGTATGTAAACAACAGGTTGGGACTGAGCATTCTCCCAAGTTCAGTGTGTGAGTGAGAGCATCACACAATGGAATTGAACAAGCAGGAGCAACGATCGTACATTAAAATCGCAGTTCTCCGCGGCAGAAATGCATGCCAATGCCATGCAGAGCTGCGGGAAGCATTAGGTGTGCATGCCATACCCTATAGAACAGTGGCGAGGTGGGTGGAGACGTTCAAACGTTGTAGAGTATCAACTGCCGATTTGCCCCGCCCAGGCCGTCCAGTGTCCATGGACAAAGATGTGCGGATAATTGTGATCGATCAGTGTTTAAAGGAGGACAGGCACTGGACTATAGCGGAATTGCAAGAACATACAGCAATACCAGCGGCAGCAATACGGCGCATTTTACACAAGGACCTACAGATGCGTAAAATTTGTGCATATGGGGGTACAGACGTGGACTCGTTACGAAACATGTCGCATCAATCTGGAGAGGTTTCAGCAGGAAGGACAAGCCATGTAGAATCGCATTATTGCAGTCGATAAAACATGGGCACGTGCTTATGAACCTGAACTGAAGAGACAGTCAGGTGAATGGCGTTGTCAGGAGTCACCACGGAGACACAAGGTTCGACAAAATCCGTCGCCCAATAGGGTTATGGTCATCCTGGCATACGATGTTCAAGGTGTTCTTGTGTGTCATCCAGTGCGTGAGAGGCACACTGTCAATGCAGTGTATTGCAATTCCTTTTTGTTGTACCAATTGCGCCGTGCAGTGAGAACCAAACGTCCTGATCGTTTGGACGACGCCATAATCCTACACGATAACGCGACAGCTCACATAGCATTCATCGTTCAGCGTCGCTTATAACGGTGGGGATGGGAAGTTCTTCCACAGCCACCTTATTCGCCTGATCTGAGCCCATGTGACTACGATCTAATCCCCAAAGTTAAGAAGCCACTACGTGGACGACGGTTTGCTTACAAAGAAGACATCGTAACAGCATTTCGGAGGGAGGTGTTACACGTTAGCGATACACATGCAGCGAATGGTATTCAGCGCCTGCCCCACCGCTGGCAACGCACAGTAGACACCTTGGGTGATTATTTCGAAGGTCTGTAACCAGTGGAGACCTGTCCTTTGTACTTAGTCTTGTGTATTTGCTGTGTATACCATAATAAAACAATGTTTACCAATGACCTGTGTTCTGGCACTTACCTACGAACATCTCGTGACGTCAGAATTTATCTTCAGGCACTATGCATACGTACATGGCCTATATTTACAAATGCATATAGTAGATTTTCCGTGTTGTCTCCTGTTCGCAAGAAAAAAAAATAGTTGCCATGACTTATGACTCGACCCTCGTAGTTCTGTTCGTATGTTTAGATGCTCTTCAGGGGTCCAGAAACGTTTAATCAGCAATCGTTCGAATTCCTCCGTATTCGTGAACGCATATCGAAATGCACGGAACCAAGTTAATGCAGTAGATTCTAAAGATCTTTCAATGACCCTTAACCCCCTGTCACGTGGTATCTTATTTTTAACCAAGTATTCGCACATTTCTCTCAGAATTTCGATGAGTGTGACATTATTATTCCCTGAGAATTTTCTCGGCTGGTGATCGATACTCTTAATTATCGTCACGGGTCCCGTTGCATTCATGTTAGGAAATGTAATGCCTCCGTCCGTTCCTATAGAAAATGGGGTATTTTCACCTTCGGACCATGTAACTCTCTCTGACTGCAGTTTATCCTTCAGTTGTTTCATCTCCGCCTATAAATTGGATATTCGAGTAAGTTGTCTCCCTTGTTGGACAATAAACCTTTCCTCTAACTCGCCAACGGAAGAGTGAATTGAATCTCGGAAGTGTTCGACTCGAGTTGTTTGGGTATGCGCAATTTTCTTGTCATACGTGTCCTGAAATGACTCTACTTGTATCTGAATACTTTTCACGTCTGTTGCAACTGCTTCCTTTCAAACTGACACGTCCCGTTTAATGTCAACCAAGGTTTCCTCATTAGACCGGCCAATCTGTTTAGTTCTCGCCGTCAAATCTTCTCCCATGTCTTTAATATTATTGTTGAATTTGACTTCTAATCCGTCAATGTTTTCTCGAAGTGAATTCTGAGTGTCCTTAATTCGCCCTGCCAAAGAACCTTTGAGTTCCGACGTTAGCATTTTAAAATTGGTTTCTACTTTTTATCAAGTATACTGATTCTATTATCTATTGATTTCCCTGATTTCATTAAGTTAAGATCTACAGCATCTATGTTTCTCTGTAAGTGAGACTCTAAACCCTTAAGATTAGATTTCATGACATCTAATAAGTCAGTCCTGAGATCATCAACTTTATTTTCTAATGCATCCTGTAATTCACTAACATCTGCTTTCATATCCTCTATCTTATTAGTTACCTTCCCGAATATATCATCGACACCCTCTTGTGTCCTTTGTCTTTTGTTAGCGATCCACGTCAGTTTTCATGTTCTCTTTAATTGTTCCAACATTGCCTTTAACACCATGTACTTCAATACCTAAACCACTCAATCCACTCTGGATCTGTTTAAGTAACTCCCACAAGTTCTCAGTTCTCAGCACTCACTAGTTCCGCCATATAAACAACTTAAATATAGGGCCTACATGGTAAGATATATCGTCGAGTACAACCATGACTTGAGAATGTAAACTAATCCTGTCAAAGAGATCCTCTAAAGGTTCAGTGTGGCACCATAAGTCAACTCGACTATTTGGATTCCACAAAGTTACACATGACACAAAACATATCGCTTCCACATAGACACCACTCTGGTCATCCAGTGTAATCAGATCGATAAAATCGACTGATCGAGCAATCGTGGCCCCGCGTTGGAATCGACACTTTCCACTCTGTGCCCGTTTTTTTCAATGGGACAAGCGATGAACCAGCTCACATCCCGGCCCCATTAGAAGAAACGGCCAGAGAGCGATTAAACAAAAATTAGTGCGTGGGTTTTGGCTTCGTATATAATATAAATAAAATCAAATGCTCGGGTAGGCAAGAGACAAAAGCATCTCGGGTCGTTTAAGGGTTGGGGCTGAAAGGCCTCGCCGAACCAAAAACCAAAGGCAAATCACACTAATCTGAATGACCAGACAAAGAAATAAGAAATCCAAAGTAAAATCACTGATCCTTTATTGGGTCAAAGGAGAATGAAAATAAATAAATGGCTCTAGCCTAGCACGCACGAGTCTCAAAAATTAGGTTGGGACCAAGTCCAAAATAACAACTTCAAAGTCCCTGAAGTGAAAAGAAATTAATGTATTCCTAACTCGTGGATGTCCTAAGAACAAGTCGCGATAAGGGGATCGCCTGGCAAAATAAAATGAAAATATCGGCGCACACGCACATGTTCAACACTGGCCACCTAAAGTCACTAAGTTCAAATTCGTGGCGATGAATAAAAAAATATATACAATATACCATCATTTATCCGAATAGGGACAGTCAACATCTTAACCCTGACGGACATGACTGAGGAGCTAGTGGACTTCATGATGGAGAAGGATATAGCCATCCTCGGTCTCAGTGAAACGAAATGGAAAGGAAAAGGGGAAAGAAAACTAAAGGAAGGATACAGGCTGTTTTACAGTGGAGGACAAGAGACAAAAAATGGAGTAGGAATGATTATAAGAAAGGATGTCTTAGAGTACGGTATGTGGAAGAGGTGAAGAAGCTAAGTGACAGGTTAATCATAGGAAGGATACAGTTCCAGACAGGGACAAAAGATCTGTTTCAGTATATGCTCCACAAACGGGGAATAAAGGGGAGAACTTAGAAGAATACCTAGAAGATGTGGAAAAATATAGAGAGGATAAGGAAATAATAGTAATTGGAGATTTGAAAGCACGAGTGGAAAAAGACAGACAAGGGAGAGAGGAGATTTTGGGACCATATGGTTATGGCAGTAAAAATCAAGAAGGGGATTTCTTAATGGACTTCTGTCAGCAGAACCAATTAATTATTGGGAATACGTGGTTCAGAAAGAAAAATAGTCAGAAGATAACGAGGTATGGATGGGGAGATAGAAGAACGAAAACTCTGATAGACTATGTATTAGTCGAAAAAGGACATCGGAAAGAGCTAATGGATGTCACATCCATGCCAGAGGAAGCCTTTGGAGGAGACCATAGGGCAGTGGTAGCAAAATTAAAAGTAGGAAAGGTCATGAGATTACCAGAAAAGGGGAAAGAAAGATTAAGGTCTGGAGACTAAAGGAAAAGGAGGTTGCAGAAGAGTTTAAGAGAGAATTGCAAGAACAGATACCAAGGATGGATATTACCCATGTGGGACAAGAATGGGAAAAGCTTAAGAGTGCATTTGTAAACAGTGCAGAGAAAACATGTGGTAAGAACATCAGGAAAGGTGCGGGAAAAGGCGACAAAATGGTGGAATGATAGAGTGAAAGAAAAGGTAAGAAGGAAGAAGAAAACTTAGAAGGAATGGAAAACATAAAAGACTGAAGAACGTAGAGCAAAATATATAGAAGCAAACAGAGATTGCAAGAAAGTAATTGCAGAGGAATAGAAGAAAAGCTGGGAAGAATTCACTCAGGAAATATGGGAGGATTTACATTGTGGAAAAAAAAAATGCTGTTTGGAATTATAAAAAGCAGAAAGAATGAAAAGGTGAACACTGGGTTCGTGAAAAACAAAGAAGGTGAAATATTGACAAAACCAGAAGAGCTAACGGACAGATGGAAATAATATTTCAGCGAGCTGTTGAAGGTGAGACGCCAGGCATGCGGAGAAGTTACGCAAACAGCCAAAACGGTGGAGGAAGAAATAGAAGAAGAACGAGACATTACTATGGCAGAAGTGGAATGGGCAGTTAGGAAGATGAAGATGGGGAAAACTGTGGGAATAGACGAAGTGGCAATAGAAATTATCAAGGCGGCAGGACCAGTGGGACTGCAGTGGACATACAGACTTCTCAGGAGTGTGTGGAGGGAGAAGAAAGTACCTGAAGCCTGGTGTGTGGTAACTACCAAGGAATCACCATCATCTCGCATGTTGCTAAAGTAATAATTAGAATAAAGGTAGAAAGCAAAATAGAGGAGGAGCAGTTTGGATTTAGAGGGGGCAGGTCAACAGTGGAACTCATTTTCATTCTGAGACAGAACATTGAAAAGAGTTGGGAATATGGGAAGGCTATGGTAATGACTTTTATTGATCTAAAAAAGGCCTATGATAGCTTAAAAAATAGGGGGATAGGCAAGGAACTGAGAGACATGATAAAAGGAATGTGCATGGAGTGCTACAGTAGTGTGAAGACTAGAGTCGGGACATCGGAATGGTTTAAAATTGACACTGGACTAAAGCGAGGAAGTGTGTTGTCACCATTATTGTTCGTAATGGTGATGGATGACATCATGAAGGCAGCAATGAAAGAATATAGTAGGGCAAAGATGAAGGTAATGTTGTTTGCAGACGATGTTGTGATCTGGGGCGAGGATGAGATGGAGGTACAAGAACAGTTAGACGTAATAAATGAAAAGATTGAGCAATGGGCATTGAAAATAAATGTGGATAAGAGTAAAACAGCGGTGATGAGTAGAGCTAAGAAAGAAGGAAAAGGAGTAATCAAAGTAGGAGGTAAGGAATTGGGAAGCGAACTGACTGAAGATGGAAGACTCGGTACGGGGACTAGTATGGAACAAGGATATACCAATTAAGGCTAAAAAAGTTATGTACAAAGCATATTATGTTCCCATAATGACATATGCAGCAGAGGGATGAGAGCAGAGTACAAGCAGCAGGGATGAGATTCCTGAGTATGGTCCAGAAAACGAGGAGGGACAGAGTGAGAAATGAAGTTATACGGAAAGAACTGGGAGTACAGAAACGTAATGACAAACTGGACATATCAAACGGATGAATGATGTAAGGCTACCAAGACGAGCACTGGAACGACGGATGACAGGGAAGAGAGGACGAGGAAGACCAAGAATGCGTTGGATGGACTCGGTGGAGAATAGTATTAGAAAACGGAACCTGGATTGGAACACTGTGTCGGAAGAGGAATGGTGGAACGACAGAACAAAGTGGAGAGGAACCATATTTGCCCCCACCCAGTGTCAACTGGAAAAGGGGAAATGAAGATGATGACGATGATGATACCATCATTTAACTCTATACAATACTGACGAATCTCCCTTATCGGACAGCAAACACTAACTAAACAACAACATATTTATCAAAATAGCATTATATTAACTCGAGTTCAATGTGCATTCATTCAACTAGTCGCTAGTCTAAGTATGCCTTCCATGTCCATATATTATCACTAATTATTCTGAATTCTATTTCCTCCACTTTGATCCTCGATGCTTCCAATTATTTTGTAAATGAGTCATTATAACATCTCATAATAACGGAACAAATTATGAGTGTGGCCACCTGATATCCTTTACCGTCCATTAAACAAAACATCTATAATGGGCCTCCGTCTCGAAGTCATTCCGTCTAACGTCATGTGTGAGGATCTGAATTACCTTCAATCACTGCATCGCTCTACTTAAACATTTTACATTCGAAAATATGTAACAAATCACCAAGATTATGAACCATATCCCTATAATCTAATTCAGCAGCCATACACTGAACTGTGAACATCATCGTCAAAGCTACCAGCTTGACGGAATAATACCAAATTATAATTACCAATTAATATCACACACTATTTTCCACAAAAGCATGCACTATTTGCATATAACATAGATCCTCACTTAACATAGCGTGTCGACTTTATCTGGACATCAAAGTCGCACGGTAATATGAAAGTATATCCAAGGTACCTTAACTAATCGCCCCTAATCGTCTCCAGCACATCATTCAATCATAACTTCAATCCTAAACTGACCATAAAATATTAGGGATCGCATTCATCCATTGACCAATATACTCGACCATACTAACGATTAACATGTATCGTAATTGTGCATGAACACTGCATCAAGTTCATATTACACTGGAATTTTACAGTTCCCAACAACTGTATACTGCAATGCATTAGAGAATGAAATACTAAAGCCTCAAAGTGAAATAGGCATCTCTTATACTTGAATTAAATAAATCAGGATTATCATGCTGAATTCGAGGAAATAAATAAGTTCTGCGTTGCATTTATTAGACTAATATAATGGCGTTATATTGTATGTACTCGAAATGATATAATACTACAGGAGTTCAGTTTATTTTCACAAAAATAGGTAATTGTAAAGCCGTTAAGTTTTACATTCTCAAGTCATCTATGGCATGGCTATTTGAAACAGATGTTCATCTCCACGATGTACAGGACACAAATAGACGTCTTACTTTGTGCGAGGATTCATGATGAATCCATACCCTCGGGATATCGAATAGCGGCGTCTCCCATCGTCCCGGCGGCGGCATCCTCCCATCGTCCTGCCGGTGGCATCCTCCCATCGTCGTGGCGGTGGCATTCTCCCATCGTCCTGGCGGTGGCATTCTCCCATCGTCCTGTGGGTGGCATTCTCCTATCGTCTGGCGATGGCATTCTCTCATCGTTCTGGCGGTGGCATTCCCATCGTCCTGGTGGTGGCATCCCCACATCGTCCCGGCGGTGGCATTCTCCCGTCGTCCTGTGGGTGGCATCTCCCTGACGTGAAGGCTCTTGGCACCCGCTTCCGTCTCACGATGATTGCTCCTATCACCGGCCCCTAAATGGACTTAGCACTCCATTATTTGACTGTTCACGTTCATTTGAAGCCTACTCATTTCGTACGTTTTTAAGTTCATAATTTTACAGTTCATATATCCGTGTAACATTGTATTGTATTTTCACCGTATTGGAGCACTTCAATGTCTGAGAAATGTAATGTTCCGGTCAGCTCCCTCGTTCGTAATTATTTACGTAAAATGTTCACGTGGTGGCTCACTCCTGTTCGAACTGACCTTGGCCCGCTTCTCGTACTGTCAGTGCGTCTATCAACCCCTCAGCGCACAAGGTCAAAGTTAATACAGCCTTTCATAACATTTCGTATCGCGACTTATACATACATACAAGCGACGTTCAACTGTCTTTAAACACATGCACCCACACTGCCGGCTATCGTAATAATGTTTTACTTCAATTACTACTATCTCCATTCGTGTACGGATATTTAAGCTGTTCTGTTCTTATTTGACGTTCGTCTTTCACTAACGTTATCGTAATCATGTAGGCTCACTTCCCGCTAACGACATTTACTCACTGAGATCGTCACTCAAATATGCACAGTCTCGTTATAATCCAGTCAATAGAGGCTCAAAAAGGGGGTTCACCTTACATCAGATGCGGGATCGTTTTTTATTTTTTGATGTTGTTTAGAACCATTAGGTAGTTATTAATCCAAGTTTCCGTCATCCCCACCCCCTTGCTTCGTCCGCCATCTTGAAAAAACTGTCAGAAATCGGCACTTTTTTCAGGTTTTGGCCTCTAGCTCATTCCCAGTTCATTTGTTTGAAGATATGTCCAAATAAGAAAATGTAGATTACTAAATTTCCAACAACGTTTATCTGAGAGTGTTTTTTGTAGGACCAAGCATATTAGAGATATGAGAAGGCGAAAAAGGGCGAAAATTGGCGATTCGGCAAATTTTTCACATTCGCTCCACTTTTCATCGCAAAAACAGGGGGAAGACTTGATCTCAGCAAAACGTTTATTGAATGAAAGTTGTAGAGAATTTAATTTCCTTTGAAACTCATGTATCAAAAAAAAAAAAAAAATACGAGCAATGGGTAGGAGTGGGGGTAAATTCAAGAAACCTAGAGGAAATGCGTTTTTTGTGATTCCGCCCTGGAGCGCCGTGTTGGTGAAAGTTCTTCGTTTTCATTATATTACAACCATTTTTTGAACACAGCAATGCACCTAAATAATATTTGAACCATTTTTGGTATAAATGTAACCACACACTTACACTCACACTCTCTCACACACGCATATGTAATTGAATCGGTCATTGTTAGAAGGCACTAAGTCATTTTTGTAAGAATTGAGTTAATTGACAAAAACTGTTTCTCTCACTTAATTGTAAAGCATAGTTGCTGTCACGTGTAAGTATGACTTAGTTGTACAACGGCTGCTCGAATGGTTTTCAAAACACCCCACTTCCCCTGAAGCAGAGGAAATAATGAGCATCAGCTCTGGTGTAGTTGGAAGTGAGCGAAGTGAACTGCTACAAGGCCCAGCAAGTCGGTATGGCTGGACTCGCAAGAATAGTGGGAAAAACCTTCGGTGAAGTATCCTTCAAAAAGAAGGACAAAGTGATATCTTTAGCAGCTGACAAGAACATCTTGAAATTTGGGGAGAAGAAGATTGCTGTGGACCCACTCACACTCTATCACAGGATGTGCATAGCAAAAACAACCCAGGACGACCTTGAGGAATACCTCTCTTATGAGCTTGCACCGTACCCTATGTCGTTGTTCAACGAGGATGGCATGCGCAAGGGCACAAAGTCCGCTTTATATGCAGCGTTCACACCCCTGCCCATAGATTTCGAGCTCCCCTCAAATGACCTCACTGTCATCGATGGTGGGCATCTGCTCCACAAAGTTGTGTGGAATCGAAACTCGACTTTCGGGCAAATTTGTGCCGATTATATCAAGTACATCCACCAGCATTATGGGACAGTGGTGATGGTCATCTTCGACGGGTACCCAGACAATCTTCTGATGAGTACCAAGAATGCTGGAAGAGCAAGAAGACGCAAGCTGAACGCCTCAGCAGATGTGATATTTGATGAAGCCACAGTCAACACAACTCCTAAAGACAAATTTCTGCCCAATGAGAGCAATAAAAAACGATTTGTTGCCCTCCTCAGAACAACACTAGCGTCCAACGTCATGAACAAGCAAGCTGAGGAGGATGCTGACGTGCTCATTGTGACCACTGCAACGTCGATAGCTTCTTCGTACGACGCTGTAATTATTGTGGGGGAAGACACCGATTTATTAGTCATCCTCACTGGGACAGCAAATACGATGAACAACGTGTACCTTAAAAAAACAGGAAGAGGCAATTCACTTTGTAACGTGTTTTTCGAGGGGTTTTTATGCAACTGGCATAAGTCAGTAGGAAGCCATTCTATATTTATTTACGCGGCAAATTGTTCAGCCAAGAGAATTTTTCATGTTAATTTATTATTATTATTAATTTATTATAATTATTATTAAGGTATTTTCGGAGCATTTTATAAAAATTATTAGCATTCAGATAGGTTTTCTATGTCTTAGAAAACGCTATCAAGCAAATTATTACGAACGACAATATCATAGAAAATTATGTGATTGCGGAATTTTACGGAGTTTTCGTCAGGGTATATCGAGAGACGTGACTCACTGGGAATTCAAGTACACGCTTAATCTTGTCGGAAAGCATGACGCAATCCTGGGTCGCAGCGTCAAGGAAAGGCGAATAGTTGGAACGGAAATCGACTTCATCATCGCCGCGCCGTGTGTAATGACCCGGAGGAGGGGAAGATAGCGGCGTGCTCAGCCAATCAATGGAGACCACGCAAGCTAGAAGTCGGATGAAGAGTGGGGATGCGACGGGTGCATATATCGTTCAGTGTTCCGTGGAACGAGGACAATCTGGGTAGAACTTGCGGAGTGTGGTTGCACGCGGGAGTCGCTCCGATGTTCCGTGGAACGAGGACTATCAGTGTAAAACTTGCCGAGTATGGTTCACGCGGGAGTCGCTCCGATGTTCCGTGAAGTGGAGGACTAACTTTTGTAAAACTTAACCAGTGTGGTTGTACGAGATGTCGACGTCCAGGAGACTGTGGGAAGCACACAGCATCATCCAGTACGAGGGAAATGCTTTGGCAATTTCCAGTGGTAAGCGCTAATGACGCAGAAATACGCAATCTCTCGTTTCTCTTTGTTTTATATTTCATATTTCAGTAACTTCATAGCTTGGGAATAAGAGTAAAATCAATAATTTATCAGACTCCGTTTTCACGTAATTTTCTATCGGTAATATTAAAATCGCAACGCTCCAATTTAAATTTTAAACTTGTTATTATTATTAATTTTGCTATTCTTGTTTTATATAATAAATTCATTTCTTTTACAATGCAATCTTTGCTTTCAGTAGGTAGCATTAGATATAGACCAATTCCTTCTCCTGATACAATTGTTTGTTGGGTTAATGATCAAATCATACCACGACCTGAGTGAATAGAGTCTTGAAGGTGTTCTGCCAGAGCTAGACGTTGTTAAATACAAATTTAGATTTCAACATTGCATTGAGGTCTTGGCGCCCATTAAAACAACATAGCTTAGGCAAAGGTAAACCGTTACACTTGTCGCTACCGACATAGGGCTAGCAAGACTGCTACAAAATGTATCAATATTTTTTATTAAACAGTTTTCAAATCTTTAAGGAGTATGCGTACCCCCGCGTTCCTCCTGAAAAGAAGCACTGTATATATCATCATCATCATCTTGAGCAGTTTCCGACCGCTGGTCGGGTCTGCTTGGAACATTAGCCTCTCCATAGTTTCCTGTCCATCCACCATCTCTCGTCGTGTAGATAAATAACTTAGTATTGTCCCAGGCCATAAATCAAAATATGCCAAGTATTTCATAAAGCACCATCACTCGTAGTTCACACACATCCATTACCCAGCATGCCAAGTTCCCTGCTAGACTGGTCACCCGGAAATTCGTGTGTCGCGTCACTCCTGACGTCACGTTAGCCTCTGAGATCCAGCAATTTTGAGAGTGTTCTAGATGCTGAGCTTGACTCAGCTCAGATCGGTCACAATACCGGTAAGCAAAAACATTGAGGAGCGATGCTTGATAAGGTACAGTATCAGGTGCCAGTTGGACAGTGCGTATAGACGAAAATCAGGTAATTCAATGAGGACGTATTGAAAAACCGTTACATACTCAGTGGACTGATTGACTGCATGAAGTTTTGTGGAAAATTTGAGCTGGAAGTGCAAGGACACGATGAAACCGATTCATCCGACAATCCAGGAATTTTATCATTTCAAATGATCTTGTCGACTTCATCGTTATGCTTTGGTCTACCGTTATGCGTTACGGTTACGGCGTGTATGACGTCATCATGTTGTTCAGTGCATATGCACCGAGTCTGAGTTTACTCCTGGGGTCTGGCGTTATGCGATACGGAGACGGCGAGTGCGTGACGTCATGCAGCAGAGTGCACCTCCCGCTCTCCGTTCCCCGCACGGGAAGCCTAAGTTAAAGGGTAATGGAGTCTGTTGAGTCTGAGTTTACTCCTGGGTTCTGGCGTTATGCGATACGGAGACGGCGAGTGCGTGACGTCATGCAGCAGACTGCACCTCCCGCTCTCCGTTCCCTGCGCGGGAAGCCTAAGTTAATGGGTAATGGAGTCTGTAGCCCTCCTGAGCCTTTCTAACATGTGTAGCATTTGTAGCATGCGTCATTTGGAATGATATAAAGTCTAGTCTCTCAGACCGACTGTATATTTTTCGTGGGTTGGTTAATTTACTGTCCATGATAGACTCTACTTTAAAAGAACACACAATTCCTAATGTTGGTAATGAATGAAAATAAAATTTTCGCACCACGTTCCGTGTTGTTATCTACCCTTTAAATGTAATCACTGTTATATTACCAAATGGTAAAAGCAGCTGTCGTGGGCAGCCTTAGGATTCGGTGTCAAGAACATTGAGCATGAACGCGATATTTTCATTTCATATAAAGGTAACTCGAATTTAATCCTCTTGCTTCTGTATTTGTTATCATAAGGTGCGGGAAGAAATTACTTTGATCGCCCTAACCCGACCTAAGAGTTTGCCGGCCGCAACTGCGAATACATTAAGGTATGAATGGGTCACATCAACTGGCCCAGGAGACGTACACGAAGCTAAGGAGCATATAATAATAGAGTACGCACACTCAGTGTTGTTACGAACATCTTAGATGAGACCATGATAGCGTAGTGTTTGGGAACGAATGCCGCGTACATGGAGAATTCCAACGCCACCTAGATGCAAGAACTGACCATACGTCGAAGCAAAGAATAGAAGTGACCGAAGGGTCTACGAGGGTTTTGCTGACTACCTGTGTCAACTAATCCAATGAAAGTGAACTCATAGACTTGAGTTATCACAAATATATATCATTATTGTATTAAGTAACTGTTTTGTGTATTTAACAACGAAAAATTACAGAATTTGCAATGTTAGGAGGCAATGCGCCTGCGGAAATTAAGACCTGTTCACTAGTTTTGTTCCACAATGTTGGTAAGATTTCTAATTTAGATGGATCAGTCACGGTTTTATTTGCCCATTTTATTATGAAGAGTATGGGAGTACAGGAGAATTGTTCTTCGTAATGTCCCAACTTTGTTTAATAATTGCTGCTATTCGGAACATTGGGGTAACATAGCCTCCAAGCCGCGCCCCAAGATCATTAGCAGGGCTTGTTTCTTGTTTTGCTTCGCTTATAAGTACAATAAATTCGGTGTCAGTATCATCTTACAAGTTAAGAGTAATCCATTGCACAATGTTTTAAAATCAAATAGGAAGATAAATGTACTAAAATACAAGGCACAATCGCGTGAAAGATCAATTGAGGCGTTCCGTAAGAGAAGGGCAAGCCCACCGTGAGTCGTTATTTTTAAATGTATGCTCTATAATGCAAGGGTGTCCCATGCTGGCGAGCTTGCCCTTATCGTCCGGAAAGTGAACAATATATTGAAGTCTGCAGCGACAAGGCAGCGGCCGAGGTGTATACCCTGTTCCAACCCTCGGATCGGAATTATTTTTTTTAGAGCCTGGAATCGAACCCGTACTTCCGGGAAAGAAAGTAGAATGCACAATTATAATTTTTCCATCGTTCTTTTATCCTTCTAGATGTTTTTATTAGTGAATATCACTGGCCCCCTCCCTCCCCTAAGCGTTTTCAACCCAAATGAACATGCACTAAAAAATAGCATCTTTCTCCATTTCAAATGACAAAATTTCGGCACTATCCATCCTCGAAGCTATCCAAGTAGCTCTGAGCTTAGCAACAATTAACCTCAATGGGTGCCCTACGTAGGAATCATCAACCAAACAAGCTTATTTTATTCGGTGGATGACTGAAAGAATGTCTGCTCTATGGTCACAAAATCGTGGGTTCGATTGGTGGCCAATACATTTGGATTATTGAAGGGCGGAAAAAATTCACGCCATTGCGAGTCATATGATACCGGCTCGTAAATGATCTCTCGTATCACAATTGGTGATTACAAGACAAAATGAAATCAATCTCAGCCACAAGTCACCCAATAGAGTTCAGGTTACGTTGCCAGATGGCAGTGCTAACTGGAACGTCGAAACTGGAGAGTAGATCGCCTATACCGTTCCAGCTTACACCGGGAGGCTGAGCCCATATAACAACATGAATAAAATTATAACAATAATAATATAATAAAAATAACTAACTAAAATAATTTGAGTCAGTTCAAGCCATGAAGCTGAACATACTTTCTTACCTTTCGAACACAGATCAAGACGAGGTCTTCTTTTTCTGAACTTGGTTCCTTCCTCGCATGCGTTCCTGCCGTTTTGCTACGCAATGTCTGCAATACCAATCGGCGTTTTCATCGGGAGCGGCATTCACTCCCACACACACCCTGAAAAGTAAGCAGGCCTATACAAGTATGAAGACCGAGACTTGCTCAGTGATAACCACGATGTCGTACGGTATATCCCAGTCATTCTGAAAATTCTCTAGTGTGTTTCATAATAAGATAATGCTTAAGTGCAGACTATTTTATAAACCTAATCTGAGGGGATCAATGCCACAATCGTTTTCATGGCCGTCGAATTCCACAGTATCAAGTTGCATTATTCTTAAAACTCAGCAATTCTTCTAGGTTTGTGCCGTGTCTTGTGTGGGGTTTCGCCTAGGACACCAAGCTGTCTCATCAGCGGGCTCGTGGTGTCCCCGCCCGGACCCCCACAGGAGTAGCGAACTGCGCACTACCTCCCTTTATATGAAGCGCACCTGCGCCTCTTTACTGCGAGAACTAAAAGCTCAAGCAGCCATAACCTCCCTATGAAGGCCTCCAAAAAGATGGTATATTTCACTGGCCGTGAAAGCCAATGTACTATCTTTTTTGCATTATTCTTGTTAATACATTTTAGGGGTTTGGGACATATTGGT
The DNA here is from genome assembly GCA_946902985.2 of Meconema thalassinum. NCBI lineage: Eukaryota > Metazoa > Arthropoda > Insecta > Orthoptera > Tettigoniidae > Meconema > Meconema thalassinum. The sequence continues at coordinate 578,551,043 of OX336389.2, forward strand.
CATCAGCCCCGTAGACTTGGATGTGTGTCTGGTAACCTTAGTTTCTGTGGTGACTGTACTAGTTAGTAAGTGTAACTATAATTATTAAAGTGAGGGATTGGAGTAGATGCGTCGGAACTTAAAATGATGTACTGTACCATCCCGGCATTTGTCTGGAAGGAGTGTGGAAATACCTGGATAAATTCACACCCAGGATGGCCACTATCAGTGCCGGGATTCGAGCCATCGATATCCAGACTTGCTGCAGTTCACCATCGCGGTGCACACGGTTACGCTGCAGGTATGTGTCTAGTTGTGAGCCAACTTGACGTGCGTAAATTATATTATGTAACTTTATTGATGCAGCCAATAGCCATGCATTTTTCTTTTCAGAATGGGTCAGGGAAGGGATATTGGAAGGAAACCCTAGTTTCCTCCTTCTTTGAGAGAAGTTTACTTGTGGTACGGAGGCCATTTCATTTTCACTCCTCCACCAAATGACACCGTGCAATATTTGCATGCATTCGTAAGAAATCACGACACTGAGTGTTTGTGACATATAAAATAACTTTGTAATAATTTAGTTTGATGTAAGCGGCTGAACAGAATGTTCAGTCACAACGGTAACAGTGTCCTTCGATCATTCACCTACAGTAAGGCACCAGTAGAATGGTTCGATGCAGATCTCATTCCATATCCCGTGCTATTTACTCTATCTTAATGTAACTACTGGAATGGGACAACACATATGGTATTAAAATAAACGGGAATAGGCTGGCTCACCTAAGGTTTGCAGACGATATTGCACTATTAGCCAAATCTGCACGAGACTTTGAACTGATGCTAGCAGACCTAGCCGCAGTCAGTGAAGAAAAAGGTCTATCAACGAAGCCCCTAGAAACAAAACTGATGACCAACTCGCTAGAAGTACAAATCCTCATGAATGGGAAACCAATAGCCTATCCTCAAGAATACATCTACAATGGACAAAACCTGTTATTTGACAACTCCCAGGAGAAAGAAATCAAAAGACGAATAGGACAAGCGTGGAAAAAGTTCTCGTGCTTGAAATTTATATTGATGGATAAATCCCTGAAGCTGTCTAAAGTCAGAGTTACTAGAAAAATGTGTAATACCTTATGTCAAACTTGGGCACTAACGGCGAAGCAGAGACAAAAGATCCAAAATGGAACGGAAGATCCTTAAAATCTCCTTGAAGACAGAGTACGAAACGAAGAGATTAGAAGAAGAACAACCATCAAGGATGCTATAACAACAGCCGAAAGGCTAAAATGGAAGTGGGGAGGACATGTGGTCAGAATGAAACACGATCGATAGACGCACAAACTTACAGTATGGGACCCCAGAACAGGAAGCAGGAACGTGGGTAGACAGTGAACGCGCTGGAAGTACTCGACTGTAAGGAAGACAGGCAAACACTGGACGAGGACAGCAAGAGGCAGACAAGAATGGAGACGCATGGTAATATAACACAAAGAGAAAACAAGCAGCTCCTCAAAAACGAAAAAGCCGGTAGACAACACACACGGAAGACATGAAAGGGCTCACTTTTGCAACACCGTAGAGAGAAACCATACGATGCACAACGAGCAATTCACTAAGCAAACCGCATACTACAAACTGATCCATACAGCGATAAGATACACGCGTCCCCAAATAAGGAAATAAAGTGAAGTGTAGTTAAGTGGAGCGTAGACTACAATACAACTCTTTAGGACTTGCTCACCTAATGAGTTTAATAGAAGAAATATCCATTTCAGGTTCCGTGCTGACAGTTAATATGAAAACTTAAAGTTTTAATTTTCCGCCTTAAGTCAAAGCACGTCCCTGCACGCAGGAGTCCATAGCCCTTAAGGGATTGAGAAGGCTAGATTTATAATGTAGCTACCAGAACTGAGGTGATCTGTAATATATGTTGATGTAAGCCTTCAATTACTGTTCTTGTCCTCAACTAAGGGGGGTTTCTTAAGATGCGTCCTATTACCATTTGAGATACGATTGCCGCAGTACAAGGTTGCTCTGCGATATATTTAGACTAGCGTTACTGCCCATATATTTACTGCAAACTTTTATTAGTCGCAGTGTTCGTATATGGCTTAGGGACTGTGCTGTGCCCAGACATGGCTGTTATGACAATTAAAGAATCCATCTGTTACAAACTATATCTCATCTGTAAACAATGAGTAACTTAGAAAAGTGGGCTCTTTTACACAACAGTTCACCACCCAATGATAAAATTGAACTAGTCCTGAGAAATCTTCCACACCCAAACCCTGAACCAGCTAGCAATGATCAGGGTGCAGCTATTTATCATACAAGACAAGCTTCACACTAATTCGTAAATTCCCATGTCATGAGTGATGGGATATGTGCTGGTAGGTTGCTCTTCTTCCACATGTGCAAGTACAAGGGGTGATCACTGCGCCAATGCAAGCTCAGCACCGACTGTAAACAGCGCTTAGTTCCTAACTTACTGTTAGTGTCGGCAATCGTATCTCAAATGGGTAACACTAGCTTAGGCCTATTTCTCCTTCTCATGATAGCTCCCCTCCCTTACTCGCCTTAAAACTAATTCTTCTGTAGCTACATCAAACAATCTAAACTTTATCTTCTCCTGCTACTCCACATTTCTAAATCTCTTATTCTCTTCTTCTTTTTCTGCTGCACCAATAATCCAAGTTAAATTAACAAGGCTTGGTCAAATAAAACATAGACAAAGCTGGCAACACAGCAAATAGTTGCACAGCATAGCTTCATATGTATTGAAACAGCACAGAATGTGGTCAGTCTACGTCAGGTGTCCCCTGAGAGGAAATACATGAAGCAACAATGGTGTATACTGGATGAGTATAACAAGTATATCGAGGCGTGATAAAATTCTTATGCAAATGAGGTGTCATGGAAAGTAAAATCTTTGGTCGAATGCAAGTCATGCATGGGGACGCATGTGTTCAAGTAGTGTGCCGAGTTTTGAGGTGGGTTTGGTTTTGGTCATGAGTCACAAACAGTCCACTTTCATTCATCCTCTATGCAACACACCAACTCAGCAATGTCCGAACTTTGTTCCTACTTGTGTATCCCCATGCTCGATCAACCTGCGATGGTTTAATACAGTTTAAAAAACGGAAAGTGTGTGTAGCGATTTTCATGTCTAGCTGTATACTTTTCATGCTGACATGCCATTCAAATATTGTATACGTGCCACCCAAAGGTATGCTCGTTATAAGTTAGCCATCCCTGCATTAGGGTGACAGAATTTTGTCTTAGATTTAGGTGCTAAATCTACCAATATAAATTTTCCTGCTTAATCTGCCAAAGTGATGCGCTGCCATATTCTAACAACCTTAAATTAAATTGGATTGAAATAGGTTTTGAAGAACAGCACACTGAGCATAACTCAGCCTCATGAGAAGTCGAACAGTTAGACTGATCTAATTAAAATCTAATATCCACGCCTTCAGATAAATACAAACAGTGTAGACCTAAACCAGGAAGAAATGTGAGTAAATTTTGTTTTTTCGTTGAAAATTGAAAATGTCGGGGTTTGTTTTTCACATCAAAAAACACTTGCGTTCTTAAATTTAAATCTGCTGGGCTTATTCCATGAATTACGGCCACACTCTTGCAATACCACCATCCATACTTCTCTTTAACATTTTATAGGGTGGCTTCTAACACTTCAGTACAGATTTAATGTGAATAATCATGGCACTGTTCCAGTTGAGACATGGAAGAAGTTTCCAAATAGGCCTAAATAATGGACATATTTCATAAGGAACAATAAGGAACAATTGTATTATTCGTCAGATTATTCTTCTATGAAGTTTAACATTTTAATGAGAATACTACATCAATGCCCCAGAACATATGTTTGATTTCATCGTTTGGCAATTCATAGCATACTCCCAATAATTCGTTAACTTACCAGTGGTACCAGGCATCGCATTCATCGCAGCCAATCATTGGGCTGCCATCATCCTGCCCTCCACACGTGGGGCAAATCCACACTTTACTCCCATCACTGTCCTGTAAAGAAAGATATGTCATCATAATTCACATTTCCAAGAGAGAAAAAATACACAATGCAACACTACTTGAACCCTGTAAAAACAAATATTATCAAGTTGTCTGAAGCCTGACAAAAACACACATATTCACTTGAGACAAGACTGGACAACGAAAGGTATTGAATAGCCTCCCTCTTTCTTATTAAGGAACAAACTATTTTACTAGGATTTCGAGTTTCATTAATGCTGTCCTTGAAATTCACTCAACCTCAAGGTCCTACATTTTGGTGGTGACTAGTGGATTTAACGATATGTTGGAGGGTAAGCATTGCTGTATATGCATCATTTAGGGATAGCTTGTGGTGTCTGTGGTAGCCAATGTGTAACTATACAAGTAGTAAACGAATCTAGAAGGTGGGGGCAAGGAAGACATATAATTGACACTGGGATTATTCAGTAACTAGGATCAGGCAGCCAGAGCACATGCCCGGGGCGTCATTTTGAGTGAAACGTCTTTAGGAATTAGGCGTCTGACATGATGTACGGCACTAGCTCGTCTTTTCGGATACGAGATCGATAAATGAACAATTCCACTAGCATACCAACTCGAAGGGTAGAAATTGAAAACACTTCAGAATGGTGTCGATTAACAACATTCATCGCCGGAAGATCCAATTTGTCTTAGTCAACAACATTAAACAAATATTGATTTAAGGAAGTGACAAGCGTAACTGGTATAGTAAAATTGTCTTTAAAAGTAGGCTAGAAATGTTAACTCACAATTTCATTTCAATGTCGAGTAACTTGTTAGAGGTTTTCGGGGAGCTATTCTCTAAATACAGTACTTCCATTTCCGAAACAACAGAACACTCCGGTCTCATACAAGAACCCTTCCACCGAACCAATCCCTGTTATCTCATTATTTAATTGCGATACTTGTCATTCATTGAGATCTTGAGTGACACATCAGTCTGTAAGGTCAAGCAAAAAGTCCTACACCCCACCCTCCCTTCCTTCTGTCCAAGAAGTGTACGACTCCAGTTATGATTTGTGTTTTGGTCATGAATCAAAAATAGTCCACTTTCCTTCAGAGGAAAAATACCTACAGTATAAACCCAGTTGAAACACAAAGAATGGTTTTTAATTGGCCCGGGAACGAGAACGGGGAAGTTATTCAGGTCTCCGGTTCACAATTGGCCCGGGAACGGGAAGGAGAAGTAGTATGATAATTACGAAATTTGATGGATGTTGTACCTAGTACCCTCAAATGCGTATTTATTGCTCCTACGTTCCTTAGGCGTTGAAGAGAAATTATATCCTATACAGTTTTAATCGCCCAGGAAATGTTTTTGTAACATTTCAAACTGTTTAAATTTACCAAGGAGGTGTATTAATATTGGTTATTTTCATATTTCGGCAACCATCTCTAAATATGTATTTTGAAACTGTGTTGCGAGGGGCAGATGACCTCGATGTTCCGTCCCTTATCACAACAATCATCAATCAATCATCGAAGTTACGTTAGGTTATTTTAGACCGATACTATTATACCCTAGCTCGTTAAAACAACATTTATAATGACTAACGTAATTTTAACTCCAGCATTGTCATGACGAGGTAGACCTAACTGACAATGATGACTTGTCATACGTTCCCTCAAAACATAAATGGATATCAGAGACAGTCTATTACTGTGCAAATCTGACATCATACTACATTATAATATCATTGCAATGGTGTAGGCTTAGTGGCTTCAATAATACACGTGTAATGCAAATTAAAGGTTTTACAAATTTAAAATAGGCCAAATGTGAATCCACTCCTCTCATACAGTAGGCTATATTTGACTCGCCGACGTATATATTCAACCTCCCTTTGTAATTTCTTTTATTGGAGGCATTTATTTATCGTAGTGAAAGTATATATTTTATTCTATTTATTCACTGGTCACTGATATCATTCAATCAATTTTTTATAAAGTTGTATTGCACATCTGTTTCCCTCGTTATACATAAGTAGCATAAGCTATGTCGCTATTACCCATATCCGATTGCCTCCGGGAAGCACCGGGAACGGAAAACATAAAAATTAACCCTGCTTGCCGGGCAACGTTTGGCTTTTCGTTCCCGGAGAATGATTGCGAACCAAGCCTTAGTGCTGAAGATTTTTTAAGTTTGCTGAAGATATTAGGTTGTCTCATAAATAATGTCGTTTTTTAAGTTTGGTGTTTTATAAGATATAATTGGCTTTCTTTGGTTCGCCAGTGCTATTTACAGGAGGCCATGTCTAGAATTGCGTCTATTGCGAGAATGTATCAGTCGTCAGTTGTTAATACACAGACACAAATGGAACTTACAAAGTTGGAGTTGGGTCCTTCTAAAGCACTAATGGAAACAAGATTACAAAGCTGCTACCGCGGCTCGAAGAATATGTGAAGTGGAAGGAGAAGGTGTCGTTAGTGAGAGTGTGGCACAACGATGGTTCCAACGTTTCGACACTGGAGAAGAAAACACTACAGATTTACCGCGTTTTGGAGGACCTAAACTATGGGATATTGAGAATAAACGCAGAGTTTTGGAAGAAAATCCGCAAAGAAGTACTCGCAGGCTGTCAGAAGAACTTGGTGCTTCAAAAGATACCATTCATCGTCGGATTAAGAAACTTGGAAAATCAAACAGAAGCTGTAGATCTGTATCTCATGAATTAAGCCCTGCACAGGCTCAAAGTACAGTGGATATCTGTCGTCAGCTTATCGGTAACCCCGTGAATGAGAGGAGAATTGTCACATGCGATTCAAAATGGGTCTATTGCCGCAACGCTGACGTCTCGAAGCAGTGGCTCAGTCCCCGTCAACTTGCCAAAGTCATCGTTAAAATGGATCGGTTCGGCCCCAAAGAGCATCTGGTGGAATTTTGAAGGAGTGATTCACTGGGAGTTTGTTCCAAACGGGCATGCGGTCAATGCGGATCGTTATTCTCAACAACTGGAACGAGTTCATGAAATTCTAGACGGAGAAAGCCAGTATTAGTTAACCGGAATAGAGTTCTCTTGCAGCAGGAGAATGCACGAACCATGGCAAAAATTCACGAATTGGGTGGAGTCGAACTGCTACCACATCCAGCATACATCCCTGATCTTACGCCTTCAGATTACCATCTTTTTCTATCCATGGCCCATTTCTTGCGTGAAAAAATTTCGAAAACATTGAAACTGCGAAAGTGGGTCTCGCCGAACTCTTCGCATAAAAAAACAGAGACTGGTACCGTCGCGGGATAAGAAACCTCGCTGAAAGATGGCTCAAGACCACAGAATCTGATGGTCTCTACTTTGAAGAATAGTTAAATTTCTTGTCAGAAAACTTTCCAAATAAAATGTTCTTAAAAAATCGAAATTACTTACGAGACATTCCCTGTATTTTCATTATTTGTTTATTGGATTGTATCTTGCATATTTATATTTTCTGTATTTTTAAAACAAGTACACACAATTATTTTGCCTGGGCAATATCAGGCAGGGTAAACTGTAAACAGGGTAAACATTTCCGCTCCAATTTTGCCTCTCTTTATAACACCAGTCATCTCCGGCTGTGGGCCAGTTTGCACCATGCGGGCGCAATGATTCCAGCTGAGTAGGTAGTGACTAGGAAACATTGTGCCCAATTACATTAGGCGGAAAAGCAAGTATTTATATGCCCTAACATGAGAAATATTACATAAGATATTTAACACAAAATAACACGCTTTTATGTACAAATATATATATATATATATATATATATATATATATATATATAGTGTGCCCGTTTACACGGATGATGATTAATCAGCACTCGGCTTTTGCTCTTGCGGTTTCGGGGTATGGTACTGTGCCCAACTCTAGGAATGGGTATTCCAAGATTCAGACACCTAGATATCAAGGGAAAGGCTACAGCCGCTTTTGAAAGTTGAGATATTTGAATATCGCGCTACATTGCTTCGAGAAGGAATTGGAAAGAATATACCGATACTAGCATGTCAAGTGACGTAGCGAGTAATAGCAGAGGTCGAGGCTATTTATTGATTAAATAGTTAACCATGGAGTAGAGACTTGAGACTTGGATCAGATTACTGGCACGGCCAAATGAAAGAGAATGCAATTAGTATCAAGTAAATCGGACCAGGGATACCAGAGATATGAGGATTTCCAGATATCAGCTGATGCAGCGTGACCCTGACAGTTTTGAATAAAAGCCGGCTGGCGCAGGCATGGTTAGCTCACTTCAACACAAGCACTTGCCTAGCAAGGTGCTACTACGCTGAGCCAAGGCACATGGTTGCCGGATCTACGCAGAAGTTATTTTCAAAGTTGTGATAGTCACAAAAGTGCTACGCTACGAGGTGGAACTTAGTAAGTTTCCGGCGAGGAGAATCACTGAGGTGATTGATTATTTTCTACAGACACTGGAGAAATATTTTTATATTTCTACATGGACATATGCTAGACTTTGTCTAGAATTAGTACTTTGTCACAGTCCAGTAATAACCTAATACTTGGATATTTAAATCCATTTCAGTCAGTTTTCACAGTTGTAACTTGTTAACCACTTCGATCTATCAGTACATTGAAGACCAGTCTATCACGGTGGTGTTCGTTAGTCTACGCAAGGGAAACTACAGGTTGCTTAGCGCATGGTAGATGGTGTGAAGCCATGCCCAGGGAACGATCTTCAGAACAGCCGTTGATTGGTTAGACTGTAAGTGTCTTCTTGTATTGATAAGATTACCGTGAGTTATGTTACAACTGACATATCTAAGAATAGATCACTTAGATCTGACCCCATTTAAACAAACTGTTATGGCTTTGATAGAAGCCCATATTAAAATGAATCAACAGTTACTTCAAACGTCAAGAGATACTACCACTATGTCTTACTAGACGGATTGTGGGTATATAATGGCGGCCGATACAAGGATTATACGTGCTTGTCCGATAGGGCATGTCTATGGATAAATCTGGTACAAACCAGGTTCACTACGCTTCAAGACCATCAAGAAATGTAAGCCACATTTGAATTATATTATGCCTAGCTAATTGGAACAAACTATTTTTCTACCGATGACCAACACATTTATTTTTCTTCGTATTTAAATCTTGCAATGATTTACGCAAGACATATTAGAGTTATTCTGAGTATTTTCAGCACTCAGAACAGTTTAGGATCGATGACCGAGCATTTCGAGCATTTATTTGAATATTTCATATTTTAGGGATATCACGGAAAACCGTCGATGTGATGGTTGAGTTACATTATTTTTGTTGAGGAATGGATATTTTTTCCATATTCGAAGGTTCGAACATGTGGATTCTCACATAATGAGATGATAATTAAACATATTTAAGATAATATAACTAATAATAATAATCCACTAATAATAATAATAATATTTTTTATAATTTTTCTAAATAATTCTTGGATATTATATTTTCTAATAATCATATGTATTGAGAGAGAGCCTATGAAGTAGTTTAATCATTTCTAGTTTGGAACAGGAGATTTTCCGAAGGAGAGTGGTTAGCGCAAGCCCGCATTCAACCAACATTTCAGTTCTGGTTGAACAGTTGATATTTGCAATGAGCAAAGTATATTTTTCAGATAACACAGAGAGGCATGAAACGGGAAGCAAATGATATTTGTATCAAATAGGATATTTTTGTATTTATATAAAATCATGACGTAAATACACTCGAAAGTGAAATAAAGATTTTCATAAGTATGGTAAATTCACGGGTTGAACTGAATGGTAAAATAAAATAAACTTGTAAGTTTATTAATCTTCCAGTGTTGATAACAAGCAGAGGCTTGATTTATTGTATACATTTTGGGAAGAAAATTTATGTGTGTGGAGTAGTTGAAATGCCATTCCCAGGTGCGCATGTTTAAGTCGCAGGAATGAAGAGGTTTTTTCGAGCATCAATCAAATAGCAGGTTCGATGGCTCAGGTTTATAGTAGGAGTATTGGAACAACACATTTCGTCGTATGAATGACCCGAAGGTTATTTCTTAAAACCATCAGTTCTTATTTCAACCTTGTTTACGAAGTCCATTTAGACTTTGATTTTGCTAGAACCCGGATCTGTCATGATAGTAGTTTATTCTTCTTCAGAGGAAGACCTTTGCCGTTGTTGTTGTAATATTGTGTTCTTACACAAATAATCGAATGGGCCACTGCCAATTAAAAATAATTCTTTAACCACGAATAATTTGAAGGATATTTTCAATCCTAGTGCCATGAACTAAATGAATTTATTATGAAATTACAATTCTTATTTCCGCATTCTGTCGAAGAATTGCAAGTTGTGAAAGTTACTAAAATGGCCATGAATATAAATATTTTTCTTAATAATGATTCCAAGTGGAAAATCAAATAGTTGAATGGTTCAACAATTTATTGATCAAGTTGATAATTCAGAAATCATATATTTTGTTAGGAACTTGAAGGTCATAATCGAGTCACTTCTCGAATGTTTAATGTCAGAAGAACAATTAATTTTTGTTGTGCTTCGCACAGTTCTTCGATGCTATGCTCAAGGTCAAATACTTTTCAGATGTTATTAATATGTGTAAATAATTTGTGTTGATTCAATGATAATAATATTTTTCGACAATATATATTTTTGAAACTGGAAAAATAAGTGAAAGTTAAAATTCTATGAACATTTATTCTACGAGTGTTAATATTATGTGAAGATTCAAACAGTGAACTACGATATTTCCAGTAGAGACAATTAAATTTGAACTGGATTTAATCATTAATTATAAATAATTTTGGAACACAGTCTACAGGACTAACAATCAGACTTGTGTTTCCAAAAAATAATTGTCAAATGTGTTTGGAAAATTTCTGTATATTGTGTAAATAGGAGTGTGGGTCGCCACACGTGAGTGATGCTGCTTTGAGCATTTTTGCAGTCAATTTTAAATTCAAAATAAAATGAGATAATTTTACTTGATGTGTTACGCCCAATTGAATCTCCTTCTATCCTTATTGTTGCATTGAGCCAAAAATCAGTAAAGCATTTTTTTTATTTGGTGTCGTTTTTGCGATTAGCTTTAACCCAACTGGCGCTCCGGGATATTTTGACTCTCGTGCTGACTGATTATTGGTAAAATGCATATGTGGTCGTGCGGACTCCGGTCTAAACGGGCACAGTACGTTCCCTCCACCGCTGATTAAACATCTGATATGGAATACTCAAGGTTCACAAGGATTTGAGGAAAAACACAACATTATAATTTTACAGAATTTAATTCAACAAGAGTTTAGTGCTTTTCAGTCGGTCAACACGAATGTACCCAAAAGAGATGGGTTATACCCTAATCCTGAAATAAATTACATGAGATTAATAAAACACTAGGATGATCAGTTTCGATCGTCAAGCGATCATCATCAGATCCATTACACTTAGGCTACAAAATCCATGTTTGAAATACAGGTGAAATTATTTACAATATGTACAATTATTTAGTTGCAGTATTGGTACTGCAACTGTCAGTGTATGCTAAATGCAGTATATATGTTAGGTGAAATGCTAAATGGTGATAGCTATCCGGAGATTGTACTTTAGAGAGATTATATGGTTGTAAACTATGGTTAAACTATAAAATTTTAGGCTAACTACTTATCTGATTGTCTTCCGTACTACAGCTACTCGCAGTTTTCGTGCTCACTGGAACTCACTGTGCGGTACAATCTCCGGATAGCTATCACCATTTAGCATTTCACCTAACATATATACTGCATTTAGCATACACTGGCAGTTGCAGTACCAATACTGCAACTAAATAATTGTACATATTGTAAATAATTTCACCTGTATTTCAAACATGGATTTTGTAGCCTAAGTGTAATGGATCTGATGATGATCGCTTGACGATCGAAACTGGTCATCCTAGTGTTTTATTAATCTCATGTAATTTATTTCAGGATTAGGGTATAACCCATCTCTTTCGGGTACATTCGTGTTGACCGACTGAAAAGCACTAAACTCTTGTTTACTAAGGCAACACTGAAAATATGGCTTCAAACACCACAAAGAATTTAATTCATAAAAGAAAAATATATTCACTCAAAAACATGTAAGAAAAATCAATCACCTGGCATAGTTCCTTCAAGTGTCACTCAAAATATAAAAATTAATCACTTGGCATAGTCTCTTCAAGTGTCATTCAAAATATAAAAATTAATCATTTGGCATAGTCTCTTCAAGTGTCATTCAAAACTCAAAATTACTTTGTTAAAATTTATCAAGATCACTACAATGTCATTTCATTATTTATGAACTTTGTAACCACTTTGTCTTGCTTAAATCTAATTATAATTATTTGTAGTATATTTTACTAAGGCGTCAAGCGCGCCTATCATTCAAGTCATATAACTTTCCAAGGCTTTGGACATTTATATTTATTTCAAACTTTACCCTTCTGGGTCTCTTTAACGTTACATAATTATCATTTATTTATCACTTATTTAGTCCTTTGGACCTTACTAGTATTTCTCCACAAAGCCTTAGATTTTACACATTTAAAATACTGTACAAGAAACATGCCATGTCTGTGAATCGAACCCTTGTTCTACCAGTTCCACTCTCATGCATCAGGTGATCTCTCTTTGCAGCGTACCATGCACTGTGTTATTTATTTTTGTGGGATCTTTATTCATCTTTAAACATTATTTTTCACAACCCGTTCTTTCATTCTTTTGAGGAAGGAATCCCTTTATTTACAATAAAAGTGTTTGACAAAACCCGTCAAAATTCATGTAAATGCTTCAAACTTATATTCTGGAAAATGGTCTCCATCCCAGCATTTTGGATTTTATAAGTTAATTACAGCTTGCATCTTTTAATAAAAACATTTACATAATGGCCTTTTTATTGTTAGTTTATGACAGACCCTTGCTTTACCGCAGAACCCATTAACTTTCTGTCTCACTCACACATTACGGTAGGTCGGGCGCTCACAGCTGCCTTGCCCCTCTGGTGACGCTTCGCTTGATTTATGGCTTTTTGCCAGCCACCACGCTTACACTTCTTTTATATCTCTAACCATATGATTTACCAAGACTTTCGTTTCACTTCTAAAACAGCTATTTGTTCTTGCTTTTAATTATTATTAATATCATTATTTATATTTCGTTTTTTACAGGATATTTATAACTTATTCCGGAGAGGATGCCTAATAGTTGACTACACCAACTTCAATCACAAATTGTATGACGCCTTCTAACAATATTATTTATATCAATGGCGTTATCGGTCTTACTTGCAAATTTAATTCGACGATTATTGCCTACAACCTTTATATATAACAATGCCTCATGGTCTCACATGTATATTCACTTACAACGCGTTATTTCGACGATTATGGCCTACAATAATTATAACAATGCTCTCATGGTCTCACATGTACATTCATTCGACGATTTTGGCCTACGATATTTATTTAACACAGCCTGATTGGACTTACAATGTAACTATTATTTTCAACGCTTCAATATGGCAATACAGTTTATGGGAATTTCACCTACCCAATACAACACGACGTTTACATACAACAACAATACAGAAAGGGGAATCTTTCACCCACAATATTTCGATGAGACTCTACATCTCCCGAGTAATTTTTATCCTGATTAACGCACATTTATTAGCTTTTAGCTTCATTTATTTATTATTCGGCCCTTTTGGCAACAACGATTTCTTGCTTGGTTATTCGCGGTTTATTTAATATCTCAAATTAATATTTCATTTATAGCGGTAAGACCTCAGCCTTCATATCATCTAATCTTCATAATTCTGGCTCGCTAGCCTGTGATAATACATTTTCTTTGGGTGTTTTTATTCACCAATTACTTTTAGAGATTTATAAAATTGATCATTTGACAACAATATGTCGAGACATTTTAATTTATTTTGTTCCGTTTATTACTTGAGTTCTTTATTACAATTTTTATTATCACTTTATTTTAGTGCATAACAACTCGATAATATTTATTTTTATTATCTTCATTTCGAACTTTCAATTATTTTTATTTCAACTTTTTGTTATTTGCCATTTAATTGTAAGATCAAACTATTTTATATTTTTTTCTTTTCATTATCTATTTTAACAATGTTATTGTGATGCATATTTATTTCATTGTCTGCTTTTACTATGGCGAAATTTTAAGCCATTTAAATTATATTTTCGATTCCTTCCTCCAAATCATTTATTATTTGTTATTTCATTTCTTGTCTTTTTATTACTTTACATTACCGATCCCATTCATATTATTATTTTGCGAGGTCATTCTCACAATTATTTATTATTATTTCAACATTTCAGTTATATAAGTGCATTCAACTACCCGATGAGTTCGATCGTTAAACTCCCCAGTTACGACCGATCCCATCGAGCCAGTACATCGTACATCTGCAATTTTAATGAAAAATCATGACTCACCAGTGTGCTCCGTCTTCGGATCCATCCTTGGGAAGGATTTCACCCACCTTACGACATAATTAGCACTCTTCCATGGCACTTTCTTTTGTGAGCGGCACCTCACTTAGGTCCAATTTACCTTCACTTAAATTTAAACACATCATTAATTTGTAAAATACTGTATTAACACTAAAACACTCTTGTAACTTATTTACACCGCACTAATTTTCACCACATTTCAGTGACTCTTGGCACGTTTTATCGGTGGTCAACGCCCTAATGAGATCCCCGGACCCTGCATTGGACGTGATGCAAACTCGAACGGCTCCTAATTCTTCACTGGATCTAGTCTCTGCCCTGTATTTTAGATAGTCTATTTTGACTTCTTTTATCGTCCTTTTATTAGCGATTTTCAATCTTTACTTGTCCTACGTTTACGTAGCGGTCTATCAAACCTATGGCCCGCTTACTTCTTGACCGTATTTTGTCCTTATCTGCGACAAGTTCCCTTATTTCTCCTACGAGAATGTATTTATTGCTACGTTCTTATTTGACACACTGTAGCTTCGCTAAAGTTCACTATATTTGTTCTTGGGTCTCGAACCCGTGTCCATTTACTTGAATTATTGGATTTCGTTCCAATACCTGTCTCTTACTACTGTGGTCTTTCACTTAACTTTCACGGAGACCTGTCTGTATTATTGAAACGATGACCTCCAGCGTAATGTCTCTACTGATCTGGACTGCTGTATTCTAGCTAATTACTGTTCTAGAATTTGTCGCGGCGCAATTTTTACTTCGTCACGGTTTTCGAGTAGCGTATAATTTATTTGATCCAGCACAAGTGCTTTAGTGATCACTTATAAACAACCGTAGCGGATTTATATTACCACGCACATACAACTTTTTGTTATTACCGCGGATACTGATGATTGTTAATTCGTCTTAACACGATCCACTTTTGCGGTTGGTAACGAACTGCGTTACTTGCTGTAACTTCTCCATACAGGAGTACGATGAGTCTTTACTAGTGTGAGGACGGACTTCCGTCCCGGCAGTTTGATAATGCTGCGTACTGTATACTTAAATACTGTGCGGAATTGCGCTGAGCCTCCCCGGGCTTACTGAACTGCGACGAGTATAATGCAGCGCTTCTGCATTTTAGGAGACAGCGTGTAGCTTCTCCCCGCTTGCTGATGTTGAACTGCTTCTGACACAGCCTATAGCCTCACTTGGCTGACGGATACTGCATGCTCTCTGGTTGAAACCTGGGGTATTTATTGGGAACTTGCAAAAATAAACTACTTTTGCCTTCTTCCTGGAGCTAACTTCTGAAGTAGACGTCGCACGTTTTTGAAAAATATATCATTATGTTCCCTATAATCCAAACGTCTCATTACCATTTCGTTTCCTGAAAATCGATCGTCTAATTAATTTAAATAGAATCTACAAGGCTCCTCAGCTGTGTGGGCGACTGAGTTTTTTTTTTCTCTTCTTCCCACTACCTTCGCCTGGCTCCGCCTAATGACGTAGTTGCTGACTAAGTACTTTTTTCCTGGGCCTAAATTATTCACTCTTAACCTCGCTTAATTCATAATTTCCTGGATTATTCTGATCCCCGTAGGCCTATTGTTGTAATTTTGCATCGTTTCCGCGAAAACGGCTTATTTCACAACTTTGCGGTGTTGATTCGCAATCCAATGTTGCCAGAAAAATGCCGATCTCAGCACTCAGTGGTGATTCCCCCGCTAATCTGCTCTGGTTGATTCATCCCAGCGTGACTGCTCTCGTGATTCACATATCGCTTGCACCACGTATCTTCAGATAAATCTGTCAATGTTCTGCGTCATGGCCTGAATCACTTCCTATTTCCACACTGCTAGCGTGTAGCTGGACTTCTTTTCATCTTAAAGATCAGAAGTTCATATCCTGTACCAACCCTAGTTGGGTACAATAGGGGATGCTTAATTGGATGACATGTTTCGAACGTCAAGCGTTCATCTTCAGATCGTGTTACTTTAGGTTGACTTAGTGTACGATGTTGATGAATTACACTTATGTACAAATATATATACACAATGTTTAGATTACATAAGTTTGTGAAAACTTGCGTAACGCGTCAACTTATTTACATACAGTATAGTTCACTTCTATGATTGTTGTGTTATTATTATTAATGTGATTTAAGTTGTTGCCTGTGATCTATTGAATGATTATTGTGGATAAATTCAGGAGTGATGTTCTTAATGATATTCTAAATTAACCGTTCCTATTTACACTGGTGGCCTATTGTATGTGGTTGTACACAACATATACACTTCACTATGAAGTAATAAGGTTATTTCAACTTATCTGTTGTTCGAAAACCTGAGTCCTATTGGGGTCCGCTTCTGCTCACCGTTCACAACGGACTGAAGTCTGTGAAACAAGGAGGATATGTGGCCGTGAAATCTGTTAGTTCCTAGGTCACTATGGTGCTGCGCTCTACGTGTAGTGTTATGGACTGTGTTACTATCGCTACGTCAAAGTGTTATCCACGCCATCTGTTGTTACTTTTTCATACCTTGCTTGGTTGTTAAGGCCGGCAACGATCTAACCTGTGGTGATGTTGGCTAATTGTAAAGGACGATCTCCACTACTAACGAACCATCTCTTCCGCGCCTCGCATACACTAATGAGTCCTCTTTAAGGACTCCAGGTCTAAATGGGGTTTCTTGAACTCGTTAAAACTGGCTAATTTAGGCCTAGGTTTATTGAGAATCTGGTACAATGTATATCCTTTCCGCTTAGCATTTTTCCCATTATCCCCCATTTTTATTCTTTGCCTGGCCTTCTTTCGTTATGTTGTTACGTTTTTATTGACGGGATTGTGGCCTAATAGTGCGAATAGGGGCGAACCCTCTAAGAATGTGTGTTCATTTAGACTATCTGGGTTGTTTAATTCAAATAAATGAATTTCTATGGCTTCTTTTATGTCAAGTTAGTAGGGATTATAAGCCGGTCCTGGCGCAGTGGCTAAAGGGCAAGATGGCCGCCGCGCGCATCCTATCCCATGTTATCCATATGGAGGGTAAGGTAAAGCTAGCGCAGTAGCTACTGGTCAAGATGGCCGCCAGGTGCAACCGAACTCTTGGATAGCGAACTTTTCAAATGATTATTTATTGGTTATTGACTATTAATTATTTATTAATAATTTTATTTAACTTATTAGTATCGCTATTTATATAGAGTATTGATATCATTTTTAATTATTTTAATATTTAATTTATTATTTATATAATTTTTATGCATTTTTATTGTGTTACAGCACTAAACTGTAAGGTCATTAACCCAAGAATTCTCTAACCCATAATATTACAGAAACCAAATTCAGGATTTAAGTGATTGCATGTATTTTTTTTCTTTTATGTTTTTTTTTTTACATTTTAGATTTTAGAGTTTAGATTTTTGTTTTACATTATAATTTTAGATTTTAAATTTTTGATTTTAGATTTAGATTTTAATGTTTATATATTAGGTTTTCTATTTTTTATTTTCAGATTTTAAATTTAAGATTTTAAATTTTAGATTTAGCTAAAAACCCAAACTACAGGGTCACAGACCTGAGTTTTATTTTTAAATGTTGTTTTTGAACTTATACACTTTTATTTATTTAATTATTAAATTATATAATTTTTATTTATTTGTTTATTTATTTATTTATTTTATTATTTATTTTTAATTTATTATTTTTAGCACAGGGCTAATGCGCAGTATTGTCACTGCGCGCAACCATTTACATAAATGATATGCTAACCTAACCTAACCTAACTTAACTTTACTTGTTCCTAACCTAACACAACCAAAACTTTCCTAACCTAACATTACCTAACCTAATCTAACCTAGCTTCTAAAGCTAAATCAAGGGCTAATGCGTACACCAAACGTACACAGGGTACACGCAACTATCCCTATGCTGGTCTTATAGACTACTGTGCAAAATAACCGCTACACACAACGAGCTCAGAATTACAAACTTAGTTAAGTTAAAAAAACTAAAAGCTTTTGTACCTTTCTTTCTTTACCAGGCTTGAAACCGGCACTAGTGCATAACCTTAGACTCTATGTTAACACACACATGCTTGCAGGGAAATTATTGTTGTACCAAAGGTCTTTCAATTATAAGTACAAGGCTTGAGTTTACATGTAGTAGAGGGACCATTTTCTCTTATCCTACTACAGCAATCGACAGGTATCCATTAAATATAATAAGGCTCGATACTCCATCCCAGAGCATATAGGTGACAAATGTTATACTATACTTTCTGTTAGCTAGTTTCGACTACCTAAGGACAACCTCTCGATATTTTTGGTTGGGGTTAACGATTGGATGAGGAGTGACAATGTGGGTAGTAATTTGAAAGTACAAACAGCGTCCATACAATATTTTTAATAATTAAGTATTCTACATACTACATTTTTATCGCAATTTGATTGTTGTAAATTTAATAAAAAATAACTATATGTATTTAATGCAGGTAGAGTGATATCTTTCTTGTTTAATTTTGGGATTTTGTTATCCATAACTTAACCATTTAAGTACGGTCAGCGGTTGTGTAATGACCATAAGCATGAGATTCAATCACTATTTTATCATCACGAGGGCACAAAGTAATTTTGCTTAGTTTTATGGACGAAATGTAATGTTGTTCAGAAGCGATAATGTTCATTGGTATTCTTCTTACCACGTTTGCATGATACAATCCTTATAATCTTGAAAACTTATACAATTTTTGACAACGCCTCTGCTAATACCTTTAATCTTTTATAATTCTATTCCATCTATGTCAAAAGCATACGTTTTAGTTCTAAGTCCAACAAATGTTTTAATAATACGTACACATGCCTCGTCTTTCAATTTTCCCAAAGTTTTCTTGTTATATGTAGAGTAACATACAGTATGTTATTAGCAGGATAATCAAATATGTCCAGGTGTTCTAGAAAATTCAGCTTACGTTCTGCCGATAAATGTTGGTTTAGCTATTAGCTTTCCAGCCTTTTGGCGGTCAGTTACTAGACGTACTGTGTATCTATTCTTTTACGAATATATTCCATTCATTTTCTATAAATTGCATTATTAAATAATTTGTACAGACTTTCCTCAAAATCATTTTTGACCTGTTGGCCTATTGGCCTGTTATTACAATCAACGTAAGACTTGAGCCAGGGTCTCGGTTGAAACTTTAACACGCGATGATTTTTTTAAATCAATTTTAGTCCATGATCTAGAGCCTGTAGTCCCATGTAATAAACAACGTATCGCCTTCGATTTCCAAGCTGAGGGATTCTTTTTTTAACAGGCGAATCCTTAGATTGTACACATTTTGGTAGGAAAGGTAAATCGTTGTGTTCATCATGTAAGTCAGATGGATAATTGACATCAACGTCTAGAATGTATCCGAGAGGTTCGTCTTTCTTTAGCGTTTTTACATCAACGGTAGCCTATATGGAGAGACCTACTGAAATCCTCCTTAAGGAAGGGGGTGGCACATAGCCCACCCGTATTGGTTGTTGGCTTCATCATAGGTAATAAACTGAGAAATCACATGTTAGCTTCAGCATACCAATGAGAAACCTGGAATATTCCTCCACGTATTCCAGACTCTATTAAAAGAATCTGATCGTAATCCTGTAGCAATTCGAGTTCAATTCCAGTGAAAAGAAGCATTGCCTCGAAACGTCAACCAGATGAAGTAAAAAAGTGTGCAGCATCCACTCGGTGTGTTTCTAGTGTTTTGTTTCAAATAATTTCAAAGTTGTCTGCGAGAAGAGTACATCTGAAGTTAGGCAAAGGTCACTATATTCCCCTAGAGTTTTAATTTTGAACTCATTCCATACATTCATAGCATGTTCATAGTCTTCTTTACTAACACCTTCTTGACTTAATTTGTTAAAGAATGCCTCTTTTGGAAGTAAACACTTATCACTTAATTTTTCCCAGGAATCAATGTAATCATAAGGAAATACACCTTTACGAGTCACAAGCGTTGCATTTTCTTTTCCTAAGTATTTGTCTGTTTCAGGGTATGATGTTCAGTTTGTAACTAAGTTTTCCAAACTACTCGGCATCAGTCGAAACGTATCCACAAATCGGAGCTTAACATTTCCTACATATTTTGTGAAAGAAATGTAATTTTCTTTAGAGTTAGTAGTCAGTAGTACACCCCAACTGATTTACAATGAAATTTGCATCATATCCACTCACATTATGCCGACGTACAGGAACGGGGTTACGTGTTCTACACCTCAAATTACAGTTATTATGAGTGCATACACGGTATTTACCTTTAATATGACAATGATCTCTAACTTTCCAGTCCTCCTTAGTAAATGTTTTATGACACAAATAACAGGTTTCAGAGGATTGGAACCCTGATTTTTGATCATTAGTTAAAGTCTTTGGAACATTTAGCTGTAAAGCCGATCGATTTCATTAGCTATCGGTATTAAACAGACCATAAACTTTTCTGCGGCGTCAGGACTACGATAAATAAAAGGTTTGCTCGGAAGGTTTGTCTTTATGTGTTCCACAACTGGTGAGGGTTTAACATATACACCAAAGCTCATAGGAACATGACTCTGGTAGGGGACTGTATAACTTGCCTCAGGATAAGGTAGACATGTTTGCTATTGTAAGAGTATACTATCGAAATCGTCATAGATAACCTAAGGTATTCTAAGCATTTTTTCACATTTAATAACTTGAGAATTGGGTTTTAATAGGCATTTAAACACTAGCAATGTCATACAGGACACACACAGCTCTATGTTCTTTTAATTTATCTATTCCTCATTAGCCATATTGATTACCAAAGTGAGTAAAACACCGTTTACACGTATAGATCTTATGTTCATGGTTGGTGATCTGGTGTCCTACTAGTTTATCAAAATCTTTGATAAGGACATAGTGGTTCTGACCAGATGAGGAACTTAGCAGACAAAGGCCGCGGTGGTTTTGTAGCTCTTGATCCACTACCTTTAGAAGGAACAGTTTGTAGTCTTCTTCCAGTCCAAATACCTTGAGGGATATGAAGTTAGCTTTTTCAAATTTGGTAATGTCACCTAGCGATGTAGGGAACGATATCACTGAAAAATTACACTTGTTTTCCAGGTACTTGTATTTACTAACGCGTTGGGCATCCTTCTTAACAAGTTTTGCTAAAATGGCGTACTTAAACACTTCTCGTCCTGTAAGTATTGAGGATTAATGCAGTCTTTTCGTGCTTTTGCAGCTGCTGGTAATGGTATATATGTGCTACCATGCAAGCGATTATACTTCTTTATTTTCAATCGCACTCCTTCAACCGCTAGCAAAGCCCAATTACTGCCTTTAAGCTCGGATTCCTCCATTTTCGTAGTTAACGTTTTGAATTGTGTTTCCAAAAAGCCACTTAAGTCTGTTTCCAAAATTACAGCTTGATTACGTGTTTTAAAAGCACGATATGTAAATTCACTGGTAGACGTATGAATAAATCTACATTCAGCTACAAGATTAACTTTCATCGACTTGTGTTTTGCTCGTTCTTTATGTATAGCATGAATTATTTGATGTTTGGACTCTTTGAGGTATGAATTTAAATCCTTACAGGTATCACAACGTATAAAATAGGATTTGTGACGACCTTGAAAAGACGTTTCATATTCAGAAAGTCCATTATTATCAGGAACCATGGAAAGTAGGTAATGCTTTGTAGGCTCAGTTTTTTGTCTTTTAGCTGATGATAACATTACAACATTCTTCATGGCAACGTCCGTTGTAGGCATTACTAAATTTGCTTCCACTGGGTTTACACTGATGGAATTGGCCACACAATACTTCGTGACGCTTCCTATGAGAGTCCCGAAGAAGAGTCTTTCCACACTCTTTGCATAAATAGCTCGGAATAGTTTCTTCCATCATGGATCTTGTTTTCTGCTAACAGCTGCTTACTGTGTATTACAAGGTTGTAGAATGGTTGGTTAGACGGTCTTTCACGATGTGATCACCGTGAAAGGTAGTAGTCAACTGAAAATATTCTTGCTAGGGCCACCCACTTAATATACCCTAGACAGCGGGTTTCCTTTATAGTTTAAAACAATATTTATCTTGTCGCATGACGTAACAAAAAGTTAAATTGTGCCATCGTAATCAAATGTTGCATCAGCTAAAATTTAATACTATGCAAGTGTTTTTCATTTTACGATCGCATTAGCGAACAAGTTGTAACTTGTAAAAGTATACAGACATTTTGTATTTTATGTGCTGGGTATGGAGAGCCTGTTTCAATCATTGTTACGTTGTGCTCTTTTAATTTCTATACACTCTTACAAGTTACAACTTGTTCGCTAATGCGATCGTAAAATGAAGAACACTTGCATAGTATTCAATGTTAGCTGATGCAAAATTTGCATACAATTGCACAATTTAACTTATTGGTGCGTAATGCGACAAGATAAATCTTGTTTTAAACGATAAAGCAACCCCGCTGTGTTTATAGCCTTGTCTAGGGTATATTACGTGGGGGGCCCTAGCAAGAATATTTTCTGTTGACTACTACCTCTCACGGTGATTACATCGTGAAAGACCGTCTAAACAACCATTCTGCAGCCTTATAATACACAGTAAGCAGCTGTTGGCAGAAAACAAGATCCATGATGGCAGAAACTATTCCGAGCTATTTATGCAAGGAGTGTGGAATGAATTTTCTTCGGGACTATCATAGGAAGCGTCAAGAAGTATATTGTGGCCAATTCCATCAGTGTAAAACCTGTGGAAGCAAATTTAACAATGCCTACAACGGACGTCGCCATGAAGAATGTTGTAATGTTATATCATCAGCTAAAAGACAAAAAAAAACTGAGCCTACAAAACATTACCTACTTTCAATAGTCCCTGATAATAATGGACTTACTGAATATGAAACGTCTTTTCATGGTCGTCTTAAATCCTATTTTATACGTTGTGATACGGTACGTGTAAGGATTTAAATTCATACCTCAAAGAGTCCAAACATCAAATAATGCATGCTATACATAAAGAACGAGCAAAACACAAGTTGATAAAATTTAATCTTGTAGCTGAATGTAGATTTATTCATACGTCTACCAGTGAAGGTCGTCTTAAATCCTATTTTATAACGTTGTGATACGTGTAAGGATTTAAATTCATACCTCAAAGAGTCCAATCATCAAATAATTCATGCTATACATAAAGAACGAGCAAAACACAAGTCGATAAAATTTAATCTTGTAGCTGAATGTAGATTTATTCATACGTCTACCAGTGAAATTACAGATAGTGCACTTAAAACACATTATCAAGCCGTATTTTTGGAAACAGACTTAAGCGGCTTTTGGAAACGCAATTTAAAAAGTTAAGTACGGAAATGGACGAATCCGTGCTAAAAGGCAATAATTGGGTTTTCTAGCGGTTGATGGAGTGCGATTGGAAATAAATAGGTATAATCCCTTGCGTGGTAGCACATATATTCCATTACCAGCAGCTGTAAAAGCAAGAAAAGCCTGCATTAATCGTCAAACCTTTAAGGACGAGAAGTATTTTATGTACACTATTTTAGCAAGCCTTCTTAAGAAGGATGCCCAACGCGGTAGTAAATACAAGGACCTGGAAAATAAGTAAGATTTCTCAGTGATATCGTTCCCTACATCACTAGCTGACATTACCAAATTTGAAAAAGAAAACTACATACCCATCAATGTATTAGGACTGGAAGAAGACAACAAACTGTCTCCACACCAACTGACGAGCCCAATGGTACACTGGAGCGAAACGCTGCAATTATAATTTGAGCTAACCGGACCATTGTATCATATTATTTCATATTACACCCGCTAAAATGGAAACTAACATCATATTTCCTTCGGGAATATTTGAAACCAAACTGATTCCTCTAAATGTAGTTGATCAAGAGCTACAAGGCAAGCGCGACCTTCTTCTGCTAAGTTCTTCATCTGGTCAGAACCACTATGTCCTTATCAAAGATTTTGATAAACTAGTAGGACACCAGATCACCAACCATGAACATAAGATATATACATGTAAACGGTGTTTACTCACTTTGATAATCAATATGACCAGCGAGGGATAGATAAATTAAAATAACATAGAGCTTTGTGTGTTCAGCACGACATTGCTAGGGTTGAAATGCCCATTAGAACCCAATTCTCAAGTTCTTAAATGTAAAAAAATATGCTTAGAATACCTTACGTTATCTATGCAGATTTCGAAAGTATACTCTTACCATATCAAACATGTCTACCTAAGCCTGAGGCAAGCTATACAGTCCCATACCAGAGTCATGTTCCTATGAGCTTTGGAGTATATGTTAAAACCTAACCAGCTGTGGAACTCATAAAGACAACCCTTCCGAGCAAACCTTTTATTTATCGTGGTCCTGACGCCGCAGAATAGTTTATAGACTGTTTAATATCGAGATCTAATGAAATCGATCACCTTTACAGATTAAATGTTCCAAAGGCTTTAAATAATGATCAAGAAGCAGGGTTCCAATCCTCTGAAACCTGTTATTTGTGTCATAAAACATTTACTAAAGAAGACTGGAAAGTTAGAGATCATTGTCGTGTTACAGGTGAATACCGTGGAAGCACTCATAATAACTGTAATTTGAGGAGTAAAACATGTAACCCCGTTCCTGTATTCCTACATAATTCGAGTGGATATGATGCAAATTTCATTGTAAATCAGTTGGGGGTGTACTACTGACTACTAACTCTGAAGAAAATTACATTTCTTTTACCAAATATGTAGGAAATGTTAAGTTTCGATTTGTGGATACGTTTCGGTTGATGCCGAGTAGTTTGGAAATCTTAGTTACAAAATTAACATCATACCCTGAAACAGACTAGTACTTTGGAAAAGAAAATGCAACGCTTATTACTCGTAAAGGGGTATTTCCTCATGATTACATTGATTCTTGGGAAAAGTTAAGTGATAAGTGTTTACCTCCGAAAGAGGCATTCTTTAACAAATTAAGTCAAGAAGATGTTAGTAAAGAAGTCCATGAACATGCTAAGAATGTATGGAATGAGTTCAAAATTAAAACTCAAGGGGAACACAGTGACCTTTCAGAAGTACTCCTTCTCGCAGACAGCTTTGAAAGTTTTAGAAACAAAACAATAGAAACACTCCAAGTGGATGCTGCACACATTTTTACTTCACCTGGTTTAAGTTTCGAGGCAATGCTTCTTTACACTGGAATTGAACTCGAATTGCTACAGGATTACGATCAGATTCTTTTAATACAGTCTGGAATACGTGGAGGAATATTCCAGGTTTCTCAACGGTATGCTGACGCTAACAATAAATACATGGAAACATATGATTCCGAGAAACCGTCACCAACAACCAATACGGGTGGGCTATGTGCCGCCCCCTTCCTTACGGAGGATTTCAGTGGGTCTCTCCAGATACCGTTGATCTAAAAACGCTAAAGAAAGACGACCCTCTCAGATACATTCTAGACGTTGGTGTCGATTACCCATCTGACCTTCGACATGAACACAACGATTTACCTTTCCTACCAGAGTGTACACAAACTAAGGATACGCCTCTTAAAAATCTAATCCCTCATCTTGGAAATCGAAGACGATACGTTGTTCATTACATGGCACTTAAAAAGGCTCTAGATCATGGTCTAAAATTGATAAAAAATTCATCGTATGTTAAAGTTTCAACAGAGGCCATGGCTAAAGTCATACGCTGATTTTAACAGCATGCCAACAGGGCAAAAATGATTTTGAGGAAATTCTGTACAAATTATTTAATAATGCAATTTAAAGAAAAAATGGAAAATATTCGTAAAAGAATAGATATACAGTACGTCTTGTAACTGCCGACAAAAAGGCTGAAGAGGTAATAGTTAAACCAACATTTATCGACAGAACAATTTATGGTCCTAACCAAGGTGCTTTCCACATGGCTAAATGTAACAATGTATTTAATAAGCCTATATATACTCTGCCGGAAAAGAAAATAAAGTCACCTGAAATGAAGACGTTGATTTTGATCCGATGACGGCTGATGCCACCTGGGGGATAGTAGATGTACTGATAAGGGTTTCAACGTCGTCCGCCAACAGATAGCTACCAGAGCGCCATCTGTGTCTACCATTTAATAGGGAAAGCTCACAGCCATACGATCCATTGTGGTACAAACGTGTGAAGCAAGCAGGTGCAATGCCACGGAGAGGCACTCGTGCTTCCTACAGCCAACTGAGCGAGTTTGAAAGGGGTCAAATTGTGGTCTTCCGAGTGGCGGGATGGTCCTTTCGGAGAATTGCCACACAAGTTGGACGTGCTGTGTCCGTTGTGCAACGATGCTGGTATCAATGGTCACGTGAACATTCCTATACCCGTAGACGAGGTTCTGGACGTCCTCGCAGCACAGACGTCCGACAGGATCGTCGTATTGTAAGGGCAGCAATGGCAAATCGTACTGCTACCACAGCACAGATACGAGGGTGTGTGAGCCCAGAAGTGTCAACACGAACTGTTGCGAACTGGTTACTAGCAGTGGGACTACGGGCACGCACACCTCTAGCCCGTCTTCCACTCACGCCACAGCTTCGACGTGTACGGCTCGGCTGGTAACATCAGAGGATCACCTGGAAGATGGAATGGCGCGCAGTGGTCTTCAGCGATGAAAGCAGATTCTAACTGCACGCAGGTGATGGTCGTTGGCGCGTTCGACGTAGACCTGGTGAGCGCTGTCTCGTAGAGTGCATCCGTCCAAGACATACCGGCCCTACCCCAGGCCTTGTGGTCTGAGGTGCGATAAGCTACAACTCTCGTTCATCATTGGTGTTTCTGGAGCGAACGCTAACCAGCACTCGGTACATGCAGGATTTTGTTAGACCCGTTCTTTTGCCGTTCTTGCAAGAGGAAGGGGATGTGTTGTTCCAACAGGATAATGCTCGCCCACACAATGCCCGTGCAACTCATGCACTACAAGAAGTGCAGCAACTTCCCTGGCTAGCACGGACTTGTCGCCAATCGAGCACGTGTGGGACATGATGGGCCGACAAGTGACTCGTGCGACTCGTCCTCCCACAAATCTTACAGAACTGTGTGAACAAGTCGAGCAGGCGTGGAATAACGTATCCCAAGACAGTACCCGCCATCTGTATTATCAACTGGATGCAATAGTCAGTGTCCGCGGAGGCTACACCTCGTACTAATATGGGTGTTGCAGCATGGGTCGATATCGGATATCTCTGAACTGCTTGACCTATTGATCTGTATATTTAATCATTTCATGCACTCCGTATGCACTGTTGCCACAATACATCTTGAGTTCTTTTTTACGGCAGTGTATATTCGAATGTGTATACTAGATATTTCAAAAACTCTCATGTATTCGCACCACTATGATGTCCTGCTACCCTATTATGGGGTCGAAAAATCTTAAATTGATGTATATGGACACGGATTCGTTTATTTATTTGGTTAACACACAAGATGTTTATCAAGCCAAGTTGATTTTCTAGAACACCTGGACACATCTGATTATCCTACTAATCACATATGTAACTCTACATCAAACAAAACAAAAAACGTTGGGATAATTTAAAAACAAGGCTTGTGGACGTATTATTATAACATTTGTTTAACTTAGTGCTAAAATGTATGCTCAGACATAGATGGAATAGAAATATATTAAAAAATAATAAAGGTATTAGCAGAGGAGTTGTCAAACATTGTATAAGTTTCAAGATTATAAGGATTGTATCATGAAAAAACGAGGTCAAAAGAATACCAATGAACATTATCGCTTCTAAACAACATTACATATCGTCTATAAAACTGAACTAAATTATTTTGTGCCCTCGTGATGATAAAATAGTGATTGAATCGCATGCTTATGGTCATTACACAACCGTTGACCGTACTTAAATGGCTAAGTTATGGATAACAAAATCCCAAAATTAAACAAGAACTATATCACTCTACCTGCATTAAATAAATATACAGTCGAACCTGACCTAACGGACACCCTTATTCAGCGGACACCTGCCTATACGGACATTTTCCCTTGGAACCGATTTTATTTTACATACGACAAGTGTTAAATTAGCCTCATTTCAGCGGACACCTTGAAGTCCGGACAGCGGACATCGTCATCTGTTTCGTCCACTTGACTTAAGCGGACACTTCACACGCTGCAGGACATATTTTACACCGGACCATGTCATTCTTTCATTCAAAACCATTCTGCAGACATACGGAAATCCCTCTTGAATGTCTGTACTACACCTATTTCGAGTCAAAGGAGAGAGAGAGAGAGAGAGTGAAATGCAGGCTACATGGCTACACTCTAGTAGCCGTAAAGTTAATTCTTCTATACATTCCTCTTTCCAAACCTTTTGTTATGGTGTTCTACCTACTGGTGTACATTCCGAGAATTTTAATTGTCCAGGATTGCTGCCAGTGACTGTTCACTCACGAGTTACCTGGGGATTTTCTTCGCTGCTTGCATCATTCTATTCATAACTCAGATTGCCACTGATAAGGTCGAGCTCAGGTAGTCAGCTTGAGAAGGAAAAGACTTGCAGTACATGCGCTAATTAGTGAGACAGAAATACCGTAGCATTCCAATCGTAGAGTAAACATGAGTAACAAGGGACGAACGTGTTTAGACCTCGAAACAAGAAGAGATGTGATTGTAGAATGTGACAAGGGACTTTCAGTGAGAAAGCTTGCCGAAAAATTCAAATGCGGGAAAACTCAAATAAACAAATAATCAAAATAAAGATGTTTATGTTTAAGGTGGATGTACTTTGCCGTTAAAATGTTCGATTATTTTTACAAACTTCATTCAGCGGACACCTCTCATAACGGACATTTTCCCTCGGAACCGACGGTGTCCGCAGAAGGGAGGTTCGACTGTAGTTAATTGTTATTAAATTTACAACAAACAAATTGTGATAAAAATGTAGTATGTAGAATACTTAATTAATAAAAATATTGTATGGACGCTGTTTGTACTTTCAAATTACTACCCACATTGTCACTCCTCATCCAATCGTTAACCCCAACCACAAATATCGAGAGATTGTCCTTAGGTAGTCGAAACTAGCTAACAGAAAGTATAGTATAACACATTTGTCACCTATATGCTCTGGGATAGAGTATCGAGCCTTGTTATATTTAATGGGAACCTGTCGAATGCAGTAGTATGATAAAAAGCTAAAAGAAAGTGGTCACTCTACCGCATGTAAACTCAAGCCTTGTACTTATAATTGAAATACCTTTGGCATAACAATAATTTCTCTGCAAGAAAGAAAGGTACGAAAGCTTTTGGTTTTTTAAACTTAACTAAGTTTGTAATTCTGAGCTCGTTGTATGTAGCGGTTATTTTGCACACTAGTCTATAAGACCAGCAAAGGGATAGTTGCGTGTACCCCGTGTACTTTTGATGTACGCATTAGCCCCTGATTTAGCTTTAGAGGCTAGGTTAGGTTAGGTTAGGTAAAGCTAGGTTAGGAAAATTTAGGTTATGTTAGGTTGGGAAATTAAGTAATGTCAGATTATGTTAGGTTAGGTTAGCATACCATTTATGTAAGTGGTTGCGCGCAGTGACCATATTGCGAATTAGCCCTGTCCAAAAAATCATAAATAAATAACAAAAAAAATGAACAAATAAATAAAAATTATATAATTTAATAATTAAATAAGAAGCCTCCGTGGCTTAGGCGGCAGCACGCCGGCCTTTCACCGCTGGGTCCGTGGTTCAAATCCCGGTCACTCCATGTGAGATCTGTGCTGGACAAAACGGAGGCAGACAGGTTTTTCTCCGGGTACTCCAGTTTTCCCTGTCAAAATTTCATTCCAGCAACACTCTCCACTATCATTTCATTTCATCTGCCATTCATTTAATCATTGCCCCAGAGGAGTGCGTCAGGCCTCGGCAGCCGGCACAGTTCATATCCTCGCCGCTAGATAGGGGCTTCATTCATTCCATTCCTGACCCGGTCGGAGACTGGAAGCAGGCTGTGGATTTTCATTTTCAATAATTAAATAAATCAAAATGTATAAGTTAGAAAACAAAATTTAAAAATAAAATTTCAGGTCTGTGACCTTGTAGTTTGGGATTTTTAGCTAAATCTAAAATTTAAAATCTAAAAAAAACCTAAAATCTAAAAATTAAAATCTGAAATCTAAATTGTAAAAACTAAATTTTAAAATCTAAAATGTAAAAATAAAATCTAAAAATAAAAATCTAAAATCTGAAAACTAAAATGTAAAAATAAAAAATCATAAAAAACGTACATGCAATCATTTAAATCTTGAATTTGGTTTGTGTTTTTTTTGGAGACATTTCGGCCAACAATGGACCACGATGTTCTTCACTCATATCATCACTGCAATGCTTGTTTTCTTGTCTGCCAGTAGATCTTCATTCTTGACGAATGGTCTGCTCTGCTTTCTTCCGTCCACTTGCAGTGAGGGTGAGGCATCACAGATGTTAAAGGGTGTAGATTACTGGTTGATTTAACCGCCTTTCTGAACAGGTTCCTATCCCAAACCAGAGCTTGATTGATTTGAGCTTCTGTTAGGTTCTTTTTTAACTTGCATCGACCATTTACAATAGGAATGTTTTTTAGATATAGATGAGTGGATTCGATATGAAAGTCGATGATGCTCCATTCTCTCCAAATGTCCAAAGAAAGACTTTCTCCTTTTTCTCATCACACTCACCAAATCTTCTATATGTTCAAATAATTCATTGTTATGTCTTCTTCTGTAAGTACCATTATCATTAACAGGTCCTAATAATTTCCTTAGAATTTTCCGATCCTTAAGTTATAATTTTCTCAATGGACCTTTGTTTGTCATCCGTAAGCATTCTGCGGCATACAGTGCTGACGGCCTAATTACTGTGTTATAATGACAAAGTTTGACATTCCGGGACAAGCTTTTACTTTTGTAAATGTTTTTGCAGGTTTGAAAGGCACCTTCCAATTTGTTACATCTGCTCTCAATGACAGATGTTTCTGAATTATTAGGGGTAATCCATTCCCCTAGGTATTTAAATTTCCGGACTTTTTTTGATATTTGCAGTCCAAATTTTAAATGCATATAACTTCTACACTATCAATTGGATTTCAACCAAATTTCGTATGTGCTATGTGTACATAAACATATATTACTGGGCGTATTCTTAAGAGCCACCAGGGTTGCCAACTGTTAATAAATGCTCTCAATTTTTAAAATCCAAATACCCATATATCAGAAAGTATGCAAGCCGACAGCTTTAAACTATGCACACGTATGGTACCTGACATTCTATATTAATTCGGAGTAAGTTATATACGTCAGTGAAAAGGGAATGAAAACGCAAAAGTACATCCTCGGTGGTCTGAAGTCAAATAACACTTTTGCGAAAACACCCCACAACAAACCAAAAGATGGAACATGGTATACTTTAAGGAACGCCATTGTTACTGCGGCTTCAGAATCCATTCCTCTTGATAGAACGCGCAAGCACCCTTGGTGGAACGATCAATGTGATCACGCAATAGAGGAAAGAAGAAAAGCTTGGATCAAGTGGATTATCAAGAAAGGCGATGTGAACCTTTAGAACTTTCTCTGCATCAGGAAAGAAACTTGCAAATTTTAAAATTGGAAAAAAGAAATTTCCACAAATCACAAATTATTCAAATTGAAGATGATTTTCAAAGACACAAAACAAGGGATTTCTATCAAACTTTTAAGCACCAACTGTCCAAATACGTCGCCCCTACTTTTCACATCCGAGGATCTGAT
Organism: Meconema thalassinum; assembly: GCA_946902985.2. Lineage (NCBI taxonomy): Eukaryota > Metazoa > Arthropoda > Insecta > Orthoptera > Tettigoniidae > Meconema > Meconema thalassinum. The sequence goes on from OX336389.2 coordinate 578,583,332, forward strand.
GGTAAACTTAATCTCAATAATAAAGACTGTGCTAAAGCCTTTGGAGAATATTTTGAAACCCTTTTGAACACGGACATACCTACTGAACAACTTGCTTTCTATCCTAGCGTTGCATACCACGACAGCTCACCACCCTCTGTGGAAGAAATAACACAAATCATCAAGGGGCTAAAAAATAATAAGGCCTCTGGGGAGGATAGTATTGTGGCTGAATTATGGGAATATGCAGATAATGACTCCATCATTTGTCTCCAGAAAACCATTGAAAAAATATGGCTTAGTGAAAAAATGCCGGAGGATTGGACTTCCGCCATCATTCATCCTATACATAAGAAAGGGGATAAATCCGACCCAAATAATTATAGAGGTATTTCACTGGTATCGGTAACGTACAAAATATTTGCAAGGGCTCTTCTGAACAGAGCAGAACCGATATTAGACCGTCAGTTAGGGGAATATCAAGCTGTTTCAGGAAATCAAGATCCTGTCCTGAACAAATTCATAACATTAAGACCATAATCTCCTACTGTACGGTACGATCAACACCTTATGTTGTGATTTTTGTGGACTTTCAAAAGGCTTATGATTGCATTCAAAGAGACACAATAATTAACACCTTACGTGAGTTTGGCCTAGACAATAAATCAATTAATTTGTTCAAAGCAAGCTTAGAAAACACAATTTCTAAGGTCAAATTTCGAGGTGAATTGTCCGAAGCCTTTGCAATCAAGACTGGCTGTAGACAAGGTGATCTGGGATCACCGATGCTGTTCAACTGTGTCTTGGAAAAAATTATAAGAGAATGGTTAACAATCTTACCAAATAATTATGGTATTCGAATTGGTTATAAAAAAAGAAGACCTGAATATAAACTGTCTCGCTTTTGCAGATGACATTGCTTTGTTCGCTAATACAATGGAAGAGGTCACTGACCAACTTAATAAACTACAAACCATAGCTGCTAAAACTGGACTTAAAGTGGCCTTCCATAAAACTAATTTTATCACAAATGTCAAAGATGCCTCAAAATTCATCACGATTGGTCTGCAAAAAATCAAAAAAGTCCGAAAATTTAAATACCTAGGGGGAATGGATTACCCCTAATAATTCAGAAATAGCTGCCATTGAGAGCAGATGTAACAAATCGGAAGGTGCCTTTCAAACCTACAAAACCAGTTACAAAAGTAAAAGCTTGTCTCGGAATGTCAAACTTTGTCATTATAACACAGTAATTAGGCCGTCAGCACTGTATGCCGCAGAATGCTTACAGATGACAAACAAAGGTCCATTGAGAAAATTAGAACTTAAGGATCGGAAAATTCTAAGGAAAATATTAGGACCTGTTAATGATAATGGTACTTACAGAAGAAGACATAACAATGAATAATTTGAACATATAGAAGATTTGGTGAGTGTGATGAGAAAAAGGAGAATGTCTTTCTTTGGACATTTGGAGCGGAAGGAGCATCATCGACTTTCATATCGAATCCACTCATCAATATCTAAAAAAAAAAATCCTATTGTAAATGGTCGATGCAAGTTAAAAAGGACCTAACAGAAGCTCAAATCAATCAAGCTCTGGTTTGGGATAGGAACCTGTTCAGAAAGGCGGTTAAATCAACCAGTAATCTACACCCTTTAACATCTGTGATTCCTCGCCTTCACTGCAAGAGGACGGAAGAAAGGAGAGCAGAACATTCGTCAAAAATGAAGATCAACTGGCAGACAAGAAAACAAGCATTACAGTGATCATATCAGTGAAGAACATCGTGGTTCATTGATGGCCGAAACGTCTAAAAAAAAATATAAAAAAAATACCTCAAACCTAATTCAAGATTTAAATGATTGCATGTACGTTTTTATGATTTTTTATTTTTACATTTTAGCTTTCAGATTTTAGATTTTTATTTTTAGATTTTATTTTTTAATTTAAAATTTTAAAATTTAGTTTTTAAATTTTAGATTTTAAATTTAAGATTTCAGATTTTTATTTTTAGATTTTAGTTTTTTTTTAGATTTTAAATTTTAGATTTAGCTAAAAATCCCAAACTACAAGGTCACAGACCTGAAATTTTATTTTTAAATTTTGTTTTCAAACTTATACATTTTGATTTATTTAATTATTAAATTATATAATTTTTATTTATTTGTTTATTTATTTTATTATTTATTTATGATTTTTTGGACAGGGCTAATTCGCAATATGGTCACTGCGCGCAACCACTTACATAAATGGTATGCGAACCTAACCTAACATAATCTGACATTACTTAATTTCCCAACCTCACATAACCTAAATTTTCCTAACTTAGCTTTACCTAACCTAACCTAACCTAACCTAGCCTCTAAAGCTAAATCAGGGGCCAATGCGTACATCAGAAGTACACGGGGTACACGCAACTATCCCTTTGCTGGTCTTATAGACTACTGTGCAAAATAACCGCTACATACAACGAGCTCAGAATTACAAACTTAGTTAAGTTTAAAAAACCAAAAGCTTTCGTACCTTTCTTTCTTGCAGAGAAATTATTGTTATGCCAAAGGTCTTCAGCGATGAAAGCAGATTCTAACTGCACGCAAGTTATGGTCGTTGGCGCGTTCGACGTAGACCTGGTGAGCGCTGTCTCGTAGAGTGCATCCGTCCAAGACATACCGGCCCTACCCCAGACCTTGTGGTCTGGGGTGCGATAAGCTACAACTCTCGTTCATCATAGGTGTTTCTGGAGGGAACGCTAACCAGCACTCGGTACATGCAGGATTTTGTTAGACCCGTTCTTTTGCCGTTCTTGCAAGAGGAAGGGGATGTGTTGTTCCAACAGGATAATGCTCGCCCACACAATGCCCGTGCAACTCATGCACTGCAAGAAGTGCAGCAACTTCCCTGGCTAGCACGGACTTGTCGCCAATCGAGCACGTGTGGGACATGATGGGCCGACAAGTGACTCGTGCGACTCGTCCTCCCACAAATCTTACAGAACTGTGTGAACAAGTCGAGCAGGCGTGGAATAACGTATCCCAAGACAGTATCCGCCATCTGTATGATCGACTGGATGCAAGAGTCAGTGCCCACGGAGGCTACACCTCGTACTAATATGGGTGTTGCAGCATGGGTCGGTACCGGGTATCTCTGAACCGCTTGACCTATTGATCTGTATATTTAATCATTACTTGTACTCCATATGCACTGTTGCCACAACAAATCTTGAGTTCTGTTTTCCGGCAGTGTATATTCGAATGTGTATACTAGATATTTCAAAAACTCTCATGTATTCGCACCACTATGATGTCCTGCTACCCTATTATGGGGTCGAAAATCTTAAATTGATGTATATGGACACGGATTCGTTTATTTATTTGGTTAACACACAAGATGTTTATCAAGCCAAGTTGATTTTCTAGAACACCTGGACACATCTGATTATCCTACTGATCACATATGTAACTCTACATCAAACAAGAAAACTTTGGGATAATTTAAAAACAAGGCTTGTGGACGTATTATTATAACATTTGATTAACTTAGTGCTAAAATGTATGCTTAGACATAGATGGAATGGAAATATATATAAAAAATAAAGGTATTAGCAGAGGGGTCGTCAAACATTGTATAAGTTTTCAAGATTATAAGGATTGTATCATGAGTAAACGAGGTCAAAAGAATACCAATGAACATTATCGCTTCTAAACAACATTACATATCGTCTATAAAACTAAACAAAATTACTTTGTGCCCTCGTGATGATAAAATAGTGATTGAATCGCATGCTTATGGTCATTACACAACCGTTGACCGTACTTAAATGGTTAAGTTATGGATAACAAAATCCCAAATTAAACAAGAACTATAATCACTCTACCTGCATTAAATAAATATACAGTCGAACCTGACCTAACGGACACCCTTATTCAGCGGACACCTGCCTATACGGACATTTTTCCTTGGAACCGATTTTATTTTACAAAATACAAGTGTTAAATTAGCCTCATTTCAGCGGACACCTTGAAGTCCGGACAGGGGACATCGCCATCTGTCCCGTCCACTTGACTTAAGCGGACACTTCACTCGCTGCAGGACATATTTTACACCGGACCATGTCATTCTTTCTTTTAAAACCATTCTGCAGACATACGGAAATCCCTCTTGAATGTCTGTACTACACCTATTTCGAGTCAAAGGAGAGAGAGAGAGAGAGTGAAATGTAGGCTACATGGCTACGCTGTAGTAGCCGTTAAGTTAATTCTTCTATACATTCCTCTTTCCAAACCTTTTGTTATGGTGTTCTACCTACTGGTGTACATTCCGAGAATTTTAATTATCCAGAATTGCTGCCAGTGACTGTTCACTCACGAGTTACCTGGGGATTTTCTTCCCTGCTTGCATCATTCTATTCATAACTCAGATTGCCACTGATAAGGTCGAGCTCAGGTTGTCAACTTGAGAAGGGAAATTCTTGCAGTACATGCGCTAATTAGTGAGACAGAAATACCGTAGCATTTCAGTCGTAGAGTAAACATGAGTTACAAGTGACGAACGTGTTTAGACCTCGAAACAAGAAGAGATGTGATTGTAGAATGTGACAAGGGATTTTCAGTGAGAAAGCTTGCCGAAAAATTCAAATGCGGGAAAACTCAAATAAACAAATAATCAAAATAAAGATGTTTATGTTTAAGGTGGATGTACTTTGCCGTTAAAATGTTCGATTATTTTTACAAACTTCTTTCAGCGGACACCTCTCATAACGGACATTTTCCCTCGGAACCGACGGTGTCCGCAGAAGGGAGGTTCGACTGTAGTTAATTGTTATTAAATTTACAACAAACAAATTGTGATAAAAATGTAGTATGTAGAATACTTCATCATCATCATCATCTTGTACAGTTTCCAGCCCCAGGCTGGGTCTGTTTGGAACATAAGCCTCGCCACATAGTTCTTTCTTCCCACCACCTCTCCGCTGTCACTCTGGTCCAGTCCTCGCCTCTCTTCTTGACACTTTCCTCCACTCCTCTCAGCCATCTGTCTCTTGGTCTTCCCCTTGGTCGTTTCTTCTGCATCTGCATCTCATGTATCCTCTTGGGAATCTTCTTCTCATCCATTCTCTTTAAGTGTCCATACCACCTCAGTCTTGATGTCTCAATCCTACCTTGCAAGGGCTCCTCTTTCACCATTTCCCTGACCTTTTCATTCCTCACCCTGTCTCTTCTTTTTACTCCGATCCTACTTCGCAGGAACTTCATTTCACCTGCCTGTATTCTGCTTATGTCTCTTTTCTTCATTGTCCACGTTTCTGAAGCATAGGTCAGTATCGGGATATAGTAGCTTCTGTATAACACTTCCTTGCTTTTTTGTGGGGCATCTTTATTCCACACTAAGCTCCTAATGCTTCTCAGAAATGCTTCTGCCTGTCTGCCACGTTCCGTAATCTCTTTGTCATTTCTCCCATTTTCCTCCACTATACTTCCCAAGTACTTGAGACTTTCCACCTTCTTCAGCTGTCCACCTCCAAGTGTTATCCCAATCATTGGTCTGTCCTTTTTCCTGGTAGTTAACAGGATCTCACATTTACTGATGTTGAAATTCCATCCGTACTCTCCCACTGTTTCTTCCCAAGCCTTCAGTTGCTCCTGAATTTCCTCCTCCTTGTTTCCCCAGACCATGAGATCATCTGCAAACACCATTGCTTTCATCTTATCTTCTCCTATCTTTCCTGCTATCCGTGTCATTACCTCGTCCATAACCACAATAAAGAGAAGGGGTGACAGCGCACTACCCTGTTTCAGGCCACTCATTTGTCTGAACCAGTCTGTTCTTTCCCCTCCAACTTTCACACAACTCACACTTCCACAATACATCTCCTTCACTCTGCCTACAGTCTCTTTTTCCACTCCCATGTTTTCCATTGCTTTCCAAACCTTCTCCCTACACACACTCTCATAGGCCTTTTCGATGTCCAAGAAGGCCATCAGCACATCCTCTCCAAATTCGTAGTGGTGTTCCTGGAGCTGTCTCACTGAAAATATGAGATCCACTGTTGATCTCCCAGGTCTGAATCCATACTGCTCCTCTCTCAATTTTCTCTCCACTTTGGCTCGTATTCTACTTTCTAATATCTTTTCATATATCTTGGCACAGTGAGGTATGAGTGTGACTCCCCTGTAATTTCTGCACTCCTTTCTTAAATATTGGGACAATTAATCCTTTCTTCCAATCTTCTGGGGCCTTTTTCTCCTTCCATATCACCCTCATCACACAGTACAGCCACTGTTTCCCAACCTCCCCTGCTGCCTTCACCATTTCAACACTCACTTCATCCACACCTGGTGCCCTTCCTCCTTTCATCTTGTCTATAGCCATTTCCAGTTCTCTCCAAGTCTGGTCCTTTTCCATTCCTGTGTTGTCTTCTCCATCTTCCAATACATTGTCTTCCTCCCTATGACCATTTGGATTCAGCAAATCCTCAAAGTACTCTTTCCACACTGTCTTGAGTGCCTCTTTGTTGTGTACCTCATTTCCGTTTTTGTCCATCATTACCACATCCTCTCGCAGACCTCTTCTCTTACTTTTGACCATCCCATAAAGTACTTTCTTATTTCCTCTGCTGTCTTCCTCCATCATCTCTGTCCACTTTACAATCTACTTCCTCCTCTCCTCTGCGACAATCTTGTTTGCTTCTTTCTTCTTTATCTTATAATCTTCCCTTGTCAGATCAGTTCTTTCCTAGAACCACACTCTGAAAGCCTTGTTCTTCCTTCCCACAGCTTCTTTTACTCTCTCATTCCACCATGGTGTCTCTCTACACCGCTTTCTGTTGCTTGCTCTTCCACATACTGCCACTGCAGCTTCCACCATTGTGTTTTTGAATTGTTTCCATTCCTCTTCCCCTGTTTTAGGATTGTCTGTTGGCATCCTTCCCCTTATTATCTTCTGGAATTCTTCCTTGACTTCCTTTTCCTTGAGTTTCCATACTTTGATTCTCCTTTCCTGGTACTCTGTCCTCTTGCTATCCTTAACAACTCCCAGGTTCATTACAAGTATTCTGTGGTCGCTATCTAAGGCCTCTGATGGTATTACCTTTATATCTCTGACACTTCTCTTCATTTCCCAGTCGTACAGCATGTAATCTAAAAAAATATTTCTTTGTTAAATCACTGCTGTACCACGTTACCTTGCGGCTTTCTTTCTTCCGGAACAAGGAGTTGCCTACCACTAAACCGTTTCCCTTGCAAAAATCCAGCAACTTTCTCCCTTCTTCATTCCTGCTACCCCATCCTTCTGCTCCCAATACATTTTCATATCCTTGCCTTTCACTTCCTACATGTGCATTCAAATCTCCCATGACAATGATGCTCTGCCCATTCAACTGCTGTTGTAGCTCCTCCTTAAAGTCTTCCTTCTCTTAAGCTGTACATCCAACTTGAGGGGCATATACCTGGGCTATCTCCAGGCTTCTTCCCTTTACAGTTACTCTGATCTTCATGATCCTGTCACTTATTCCCTTTACCTCTTCCTTCATTCCATCTCTCACAACTACTCCTACTCCGCTGCTCCTTCCTTCACTGTTCCCACTCCAGTACAACCAGTACCCTTTCCTCAGTTCTCTGCGACCATCTCCATTCCATCTTGTTTCTGCCAAGCCCAGTACATCCAGTTTTCTTCTCTCCATCACATCTACAATCTCCTCCACTTTTCCTGTCAGTGTCTGTATGTTTAATGTCCCAACTCGTAGTCCATTAGCATATCCGGGTCGTCGTCGTTTGCATCCGTCCTTTCTGAGGCCTGATCCTGGTTAGAAAGCAAATATGATATACACTACTGGCTTGCTAGGCCTATCGTAGCTTCACCAGAGCCCCGTCAGCCGTCACTTTTCAGGGTTCCCATAGAGCCTTCACAGCTACCGTAGCGGTCCCGGGGCACACCAAGTCCCCACTGTACTTCACCTCTACAGGGAATCCCCTACTTCATGCCGTTGCCCGTCTCCCACCACGTGGAGGAGGGGTTGGACTTGTGGGATACTTAGAATACTTAATTAATAAAAATATTGTATGGACGCTGTTTGTACTTTCAAATTACTACCCACATTGTCACTCCTCATCCAATCGTTAACCCCAACCAAAAATATCGAGAGATTGTCCTTAGGTAGTTGAAACTAGCTAAAAGAAAGTATAGTATAACATATTTGTCACCTATATGCTATGGCATAGAGTATCGAGCCTTGTTATATTTAATGGGAACCTGTCGAATGCTGTAGTATGATAAAAAGCTAAAAGAAAGTGGTCACTCTACCGCATGTATACTCAAGCCTTGTACTTATAATTGAAATACCTTTGGCATAACAATAATTTCTCTGCAAGAAAGAAAGGTACGAAAGCTTTTGGTTTTTAAACTTAACTAAGTTTGTAATTCTGAGCTCGTTGTGTGTAGCGGTTATTTTGCACAGTAGTCTATAAGACCAGCAAAGGGATAGTTGCGTGTACCCCGTGTACTTTTGATGTACGCATTAGCCCCTGATTTAGCTTTAGAGGCTAGGTTAGGTTAGGTTAGGTAAAGCTAGGTTAGGAAAATTTAGGTTATGTTAGGTTGGGAAATTAAGTAATGTCAGATTATGTTAGGTTAGGTTAGCATACCATTTATGTAAGTGATTGCACGCAGTGACCATATTGCGAATTAGCCCTGTCCAAAAAATCATAAATAAATAATAAAATAAATAAACAAATAAATACAAATTATATAATTTAATAATTAAATAAATCAAAATGTATAAGTTTGAAAACAAAATTTAAAAATAAAATTTCAGGTCCGTGACCTTGTAGTTTGGGATTTTTAGCTAAATCTATAATTTAAAATCTAAAAAAAACTAAAATCTAAAATTTAAAATTTTAAAATAAAATCTAAAATGTAAAAATAATGAATCATAAAAAACGTACATGCAATCATTTAAATCTTGAATTAGGAGTGAGTTTTTTTTGAGCCGTTTCGGCCATCAATGGACCACGATGTTCTTCACTCATATGCTTGTTTTCTTGTCTGCCAGTAGATCTTCATTTTTGACGAATGTTCTGCTCTCCTTTCTTCCGTCCACTTGCAGTGAGGGCGAGAGATCACAGATGTTAAAGGGTGTAGATTACTGGTTGATTTAACCGCCTTTCTGAACAGGTTCCTATCCCAAACCAGAGCTTGATTGATATGAGATTCTGTTAGGTCCTTTTTAACTTGCATCGACCATTTACAATAGGAATTTTTTTTTAGATATTGATGAGTGGATTCGATATGAAAGTCGATGATGCTCCATCCGCTCCAAATGTCCAAAGAAAGACATTCTCCTTTCTCTCATCACACTCACCAAATCTTCTATATGTACAAATTATTCATTGTTATGTCTTCTTCTGTAAGTACCATTATCATTAACAAGTCCTAATATTTTTCTTAGAATTTTCCGATCCTTAAGTTCTAATTTTCTCAATGGACCTTTGTAGGTCATCTGTAAGCATTCTGCGGCATACAGTGCTGACGGCCTAATTACTGTGTTATAATGACAAAGTTTGACATTCCGGGACAAGCTTTTACTTTTGTAAATGTTTTTGTAGGTTTGAAAGGCACCTTCCAATTTGTTACATCTGCTCTCAATGGCAGCTATTTCTGAATTATTAGGGGTAATCCATTCCCCTAGGTATTTAAAATTTCGGACTTTTTGATTTTTTGCAGACCAATCCTGATGAATTTTGTGGCATCTTTGACATTTGTGATAAAATTAGTTTTATGGAGGCCACTTTAAGTCCAGTTTTAGCAGCTATGGTTTGTAGTTTATTAAGTTGGTCAGTGGCCTCTTCCATTGTATTAGCGAACAAAGCAATGTCATCTGCAAAAGCGAGACAGTTTATATTCAGGTCCTCTTTTTATAACCAATTCGAATACCATAATTATTTGGTAAGATTGTTAACCATTCTCTTATAATTTTTTCCAAGACACAGTTGAACAGCATCGGTGAACCCAGATCACCTTGTCTACAGCCAGTCTTGATTGCAAAGGCTTCGGACAATTCACCTCGAAATTTGAACTTAGAAATGGTGTTTTCTAAGCTTGCTTTGAACAAATTAATTGATTTATTGTCTAGGCCAAACTCACGTAAGGTGTTAATTATTGTGTCTCTATGAATGCAATCATAAGCCTTTTGAAAGTCCACAAAAATTACAACATAAGGTTTTGTTCGTACCGTACAGTAGGAGATTATGGTCATAATGTTATGCATTTGTTCAGCACAGGATCTTGATTTCCTGAAACCAGCTTGATATTCCCCTAACTGACGGTCTAATATCGGTTCTGCTCTGTTCAGAAGAGCCCTTGCAAATATTTTGTACGTTACCGATACCAGTGAAATACCTCTATAATTATTTGGGTCGGATTTATCCCCTTTCTTATGTATAGGATGAATGATGGCGGAAGTCCAATCCTCCGGCATTTTTTCACTATGCCATATTTCTTCAATGGTTTTCTGGAGACAAATGATGGAGTCATTATCTCCATATTCCCATAATTCAGCCACAATACTATCCTCCCCAGAGGCCTTATTATTTTTTAGCCCCTTGATGATTTGTGTTATTTCTTCGACAGAGGGTGGTGAGCTGTCTAGGTATGCAACACTAGGATAGAAAGCAAGTTGTTCAGTAGGTATGTCCGTGTTCAAAAGGGTTTCAAATTTTTCTCCAAAGGCTTTAGCACAGTCTTTATTATTGAGATTAAGTTTACCATCAGATCCTCGGATGTGAAGAGTAGGGGCGACGTATTTGGACAGTTGGTGCTTAAAAGTTTGATAGAAATCCCTTGTTTTGTGTCTTTGAAAATCATCTTCAATTTGAATAATTTGTGATTTGTGGAAATTTCTTTTTGCCAATTTTAAAATTTAACAAGTTTCTTTCCTGATGCAGAGAAAGTTCTCAAGGTTCACATCGTCTTTCTTGTTATTCCACTTGATCCAAGCTTTTCTTCTTTCCTCTATTGCGTGATCACATTGATCGTTCCACCAAGGGTGCTTGCGCGTTCTATCAAGAGGAATGGATTCTGAAGCCGCAGTAACAATGACGTTCCTTAAAGTAGACCATGTTCCATCTTTTGGTTTTTTTGTGGAGTGTTTCCGCAAAAGTGTTATTTGACTTCAGACCACCGATGTTTTACTTTTGCGTTTTCATTCCTTTTTCACTGACGTATATAACTAACTCCAAATTAATATAGAATGTCAGGTACCATACGTGTGCATAGTTTAAAGCTGTCGGCTTGCATACTTTCTGATATATGGGTATTTGGATTTTAAAAATTGAGAGCATTTATTAACAGTTGGCAACCCTGGTGGCTCTTGAGAATACGCTCAGTAATATATGTTTATGTACACATAGCACATACGAAATTTGGTTGAAATCCAATTGATAGTGTAGAAGTTATATGCATTTAAAATTTGGACTTATCAGCAGGCTTATAATCATTTTGGCAGCACTGACATATTTGGCCTCCTGGAAATATGACTGCAATATTATTACCTATACGTGTGCCAATTTTGAAATAGCTCCAATTCATACCTTCCAAGATATCCAACATGGAGCTCAAATTTCAATTGCGATTTTTCAGCAGTTGGTAGCACTGACATCATTTTAAAATATGGACGTGAGATATTCAGGTATAGATCTTTACTCCTACCAAATTTTGTTTCGATTGCTGCAGCCGTTTAGGAGTTGATAGGGGGGGGGAGCACACACACACAGCCAGACAGACAGACAGAAGGACAGACAGACAGAAGGACAAACAGACAGACAGACAGACAGGTTTGTGTAATTATGGGTTAGAGAATTCTTGGGTTAATGACCTTAGAGTTTAGTGCTTAAACACAATAAAAAAATAATAAAAATTATATACATAATAAATTAAATATTAAAATAAATAAAAATTAAATAAATATATAAATAGCAATAATAACAATAAATTAAATAAAAATAAGTAATAAATAATAAATAATTAACAGTCAATAACCAATAAATAATCATTTGAAAATCCCGCTATGCGCGGGGCGGCCATCTTGCCCTTTAGCCACTGTGCCAGGACCGGCTTATAATACCTACTCATGTTCCCTGTCTTTTGTTTTTTAATGTATGATTTTTTAGGTCTGTTTCTATATTTGTGAAGGTATGTCCAGTATCATACATGTGCTCGCATACTGTTGAATGTTTCCTGTGTTTGAAAGCATTTCTATGTTCCTTATAACACGTGTCCATCCTCCTTCCTGTCTACTTAACGTAGTTTGCTTGAACTCCTGTTTCTTGGCATGAAAATAAGTACAACCCAGATTTTGAGTATGAGTTTTGTTTATTTAAATGGCTACTGTGAAGGTGCTTACCGAGTGTGTTAGATATTTGTTCTGAATGCTACTTTGATTCGTTGTTTTTTGAAAAGATTAGTGATCTTGTACGAGTTTGCATTCACGAAATTGAAACGCACGAACTTGCTTGCATAACTTGTTGGTGTTTGTGATACCGGGACACTATCTTTAGTCCGATGTCTTAGTATTATTTGATCTATCTTATTGAGTGTGAAGTTGTTTTCTTTAGCTATTTGCTTTACAGTTTTAATTTGTTGTAATTCCCTTTTGTCATGTGTATACTTAAGGCCTTGTGAACCATCGAGTTGAAACCTGCTATTTTACTGTATGTTCGCTTGGGTGGTTGGAACAATTATCATAGAGGCACCTGTTCTTCGCGATGCGCCAAATCGAGAAATTTTTGCGAAATTATCCAAAATTTAGCAGGAAATGCGAAATTACTTCTTTTAGATAGATAGCTTTATTTTGTCTGGCAAGATTAGGGCCATTGGGCCCTCTCTTCCATCTAACCAGATTTTACAATTAATACATTATTACATTATTTGCAGAACTTAACACTGGTACATAAATCTAACAGGAATACATTTCAGATCCGACCACAATACATATAATGGCAGGTAAGCATGGCGTAGGAAAAATTATTGTAATTAGTTAATTATTGCTAAAGTAAGAAAATAATAGGGAAACACAAACACTAATAAAACAGAACCTGATGATGATGTGATGATGTTGTTGATGATAAGCATCATGGATGAGTTATTACTATAGCCTAATATTGATTTTGCAATGCGCATTTAAAAGGATGAAAGAAAACATTTAGGTAACTAAACAGAAAATAAATAAAATGAAAATTAGAAACACGAATATAACTCAGCATAAGGATTCAAATATTTGACGTGTTGAGTTCAGCTTTCATTTCTTTTGTGATATGTACAGCTGGCATTGCTGCCTGAAGCTAGACGGGGTTGCTCCTCTGACAGAGCGCGGCAGGTTGTTCCACAGTCGTGCAGTAGAAACTACGAAGGAGTTAGTGTAGCGTACCGTACGGCGTATAGGTATGAGCATGAGCGAATCATTTTTTGACCGTGTACCAAGACTGTGTGAGAGGCAGTGAAACTGAGAATGCAGGTAAGGTGGAGAGGAACTTAAGAGTATTTGTCGGTAAAGACATAAAGAATGAAGATCGCGGCGTTGATTTAGTCGTAACCAGCTGAGTTGTTCGTACGCAGGGGTGACGTGGTCGTAATACAGTAAGTTGCATATGTAGCGTACACAGGCATTTTGTGCTAGTTGGAGTTTGTTTTTAAGAGTAGCAGACAGGTCATTGTATACCACATCGCAATAGTCAAAATGAGGCAGTACTAGGGAGGAAACAAGTCGTTCTTTTAACACGCGAGAGAAAATATTCCCAAATCGTCTCAATGAATTCAGTGCGGAAAATACTTTTCTAGAGACGTTGTGGACTTGCTGCGTCCAAGAGAGATGTTCGTCAATAATCACGCCCAGATCTTTGACTGATTCACGGAATTCGATTGGGGAGTCGCGCAAGCGTAAGTTTGGTAGGGTGGGATTATCTTTTATTTTACGGAGACTTTTTGGGTAGGAGATTATGATAGCTTGAGTTTTTGTCTCATTGAGTCGTAGTCCATGTGAATTGGACCAATTACAAATTTCAGTTAAGTCCTCATTGAAAGCTTTGATTGCTTGCGATAGTCTTTCTGGCGCAGCATGCAGATAGAGTTGTACATCGTCAGCGTATAAGTGATATTTGCATTTATTTATCGATGAAGTGATATCATTTATGTAGATCGAGAAGAGAAGGGGTCCTAGAACTGATCCCTAAGGGACTCCTGTCACCACGGAGCGCCAAGAAGACATTTGATTTGAGTTACTTTTAACGCGCTGTTGGCGCCCGTGTAGATATGAGTCCGCCCATTGGATACTGTTCATAGAGAGATGAATTTTGAATAGGCTAGAGAGTAATATGTCATGATCAACAGAATCAAATGCTTTGCTGAAATCAAGCAGTGCTAAGATTGTTGCTTGCCCACTGTCCACAGCCTTTCTTATGTCATCCGTGACCTTAAGTAGTGCCGTTAGTAGTGCTGTGATTTTTCCGGAAGCCAGATTGGTGCTCATCAAGGATGTTGTGCGCTTGCAAATAGCAGGAGAGTTGTTCGTACACGATAAATTCGAGAGATTTGGAGATGGCAGATAATATGCTCACTGGGCGATAGTCACTCACGTTTTTGGCTTGTGTGTTTTTAGGGATTGGAATGACAATAGCTGCTTTCCATAGCGATGGGTACGTACCGGTCATTAACGAGTAGTCAAATATGTGTGTAATCGTGGGAAGTATAATGTCAATGATTCGTTTGAATATTTCTATTTCTATATTGTCGATCCCTTTCGATTTCGATTTGATTCTAAGAATGGCACGTCTGACTTGTGACGGGGTAACATGCGAGAAGTAGAATTTTTCTCTATTGGGGGAGGGGGTGTTGTAGTTGTTGGTGAGAGTTCTGTGTTTTATGTCTGGGTTGACAGAATGTCCTGTACTAGTAAAAGAGTCATTGAGTGTGTCAAGAGTTAGATTAATGGGGTTGTCATTTTTTCTTTGCGTATTCCCATGTTTCTTAGTTCATTCCACGCCGCAGAGGGTTTGATATTACGCCCGAGCAAGTTGTGAGCATGCCTGGTTCGAGCGTTACGTACTGCTTGGGATGTTCTGTTTCGGAGCTTTTTAAAGTCACCACAATAATCACCATAATTCTGTTGCGTGGGTAATTTCTTAAACTTTCTGTGCGAAGAATCTCGCTTAGCCATTAGTTCTTTCAGTTCCGTGCTGAGCCAGGGTGCTGGAGGTCGCGTCGCTCGAACAGTTTTCACTGGAGCATGTTTATCATATAGTCCTGTCAAGTAGTCGTTCATTTTGTGTACTTTATCATCTATATTGTGAATATTCAGTATGTCATGCCATGGTACATTGAGAGCGTCTTCTATCAAGGATAGCGTGTCAATTTTAGAGAGGTCTCTGTATGTGATGGTCCTTGCTTTGGTCTTCTTATGTTTTAAAGAGTAGGACAAGTAGATTAAGTCGTGGGCAGAAATTCTAGGTACAGATGTCTGCCCGTATTGAAGCACTTTGTCTTGTGTTCTTTACTGATATCAGGTCAATTGTCGTGTGTGATGTGCGTGTGTGATGCGTTGGTAGTAGGTCTAATATTTTCATGTCACGTGACGCGAGCATATTCAAGAGTTGCCGAGTTTCAGCTTTGGTATTATCGCCTATATTGGTATTGAAATCGCCCATGACTATTAAGTGTTGGTAAAGAGGCAGGATGCGTAATAACGCGATCTCTACGTCCCCTAAATGACCCAGCGAAGGTGCCTTGTAAACAACGCAGACAGCACACTTTTGATGGGCGGTCTCTATTTCGAATAACATAAATTGGGGTCTTCTATTGTATTGGCTATCTGAGCATGCTAGGATTTTAGGATTTAAGTTCGTTTAACAAAAGCTCCAACCCCACCTCCTTTCTTTCCTCTCGGTCGTTGCGTAATAGTGTGTAGCCGGACAAGCTAAATGATTTTGAAAGATGGAGTGGCGATAGCCATGTCTCACTCATCAAGCAAATAAGGAATACATCAGGTATAATAAGTTCTAGTTCATGAAAATGTGCCGATAAGGACTGTACATTTACGTGCGCTATGTGAAGACCTGTCGGATGAAGTAACAGTTTTTCGAACAGGTAATCACGAGCTGGGGTGGAGTCATTGTTCCCTGGAGCTACTTCTGGCACTCTGTCGCCTTCACAAGGCCACGGTGAGAGAGGGGTGGGACGGGTGGAATTCCTTTCACCGCAGGGGGTAAGCTGTACCGAGCTGCTGTCAGAGGTCGTAGACCCACATACTAGGTTTGCCAACTTGGGAAATGAAAACTAAACTAACTAAATTGTACTATACTGAACTAAGACTAAGATTACCGGTACACTATACAGGTGAACTAATATTAATTGAAACTAAAGTAACATACAGTGGCCGCTGTCAGCTAGGTGAATGTTCTTTGACTACAGTTTCGAACTAGTTTGGTAGGTCACACATGCAGTTAATCCTAATCTTGCTACCATCGGGTTGCTTGATAAGGATATCGCCCTGCGAACTCCAACAATTTCTAACAGAGAAACGAGAAATTGCAGTCTTCAAAATGGCCAGCCTGGTGGAGGTGAGATCTTCGCGAATTGTCACCTTGCTACCTTTAAGCATTTTTAAAAAAAAAACACCTCCTGCCTGGTACGGAATGACACAAATTTCACAATAATAGGCCGCGTTTTTCCCGGGGATTTAGGTCCAACTCGATGGCTCCTGTCAATATCATGCAGGTTAACACTTGCGCCGATATCACTAAAGATGTTTAGAGCTAGTTCATCAGTATTTTCTTCGGCACTTTCGTGCACGCCAAAAATCCTGATGTTGGATCTCCTGTTATATTTTTCTAGGGAGTCATACTTTTCTTCGAGCTCATTTCCAAGGGCTCGTATTTCACACTCGCGACTCTCAAGCTTTTTGGTGAGATCTGATACCAAGTCCATATTGAACTGGAATGACTTCTCCAGTTGTTTGACGACAAGTTCAGTCACTCTCTCAGATATGGCAGGGATAATTGTATCGAGGAACTTACCCGAACTGAGAGTCTCGTTGAGCACCTTATTTACGGCCTCCTCAACTAAGTTGGCACTACCGTTGGCGTCACAGGAGGCGCGCTTGCCCTTGCCTCTGGTCATCTTGATTAAGTTATATATTTACTATAAAACTACGGAGTTATCACACAAAATTACTTTACACAGTTTACACTTATTGTATTACTCACACGTGTACCACTTATTTTCTATGTGCCTACACAATAACACCTTCTAATTCACTTTCAATGAGGAGCCGAGCTTACACGCGTCTGCCAAGCAACATGGTATTCCTTCAAAGAAGGTCGCGAAATAATTTTCGAAATTGCGATCTTTTTGCGCCAGTGGAAGATAGTTGAGATTGTCAACTGTTTCTTTCGATAAGTCGATAGTTCCGTTAAATGCAACTATCGATGCTTAACCTATTTTTCGTGTCGAATATTCGTATCGATTTATTAGTAATCAGACGTCATTTGTCTCGTGGTGCAGAGCCGCTATCGCGAGTTGTAGCCTGAATTTTTTATGTGCCCCTGTGTACCCGTATACTTTTTCGATGTTCTTTTAAACATTTTATGAAAATGGTGACTACAGTTTTTGACCGTGAAAGAGAATTTTCATCGGATGGATTTTACGTTTTCGACAGAAACAAAAGTATTCTCATGTGCAAATATTGCAATGTACGTATAGAATGGAAACGTAAAGACACGTGCTTGAAACATATTAATGGTAGCACTTCCCACAAAAAGAAAAAAAGAGAAAGCTCAATTGACAACTGGTGTCAAAAGACAACTTTCTATAACGAGCGTCAGTTCCGCGGCAAAAGTAGCAGAACAAGACAAACACGAATTTATATTGTCGACTACCCGTACTTTTATCGAGGCCAATATTCCCCTACAAAAATTGGATCATCCCAAAATGAGGGAATGGATGGATCGATATGTTCCAGGTTTGTACAAATTAAAATAATTTATTATTTTAGGACAGTTTTGAGGTTATGTTGCGGTGCTCATTCTTTTTTAATACCGGCACTATATATTTTAATGTTTCGTAATTCTTTTTAGGCGCTGGAAACCTACCCACGGCTGGCAGGTTGCGTGAAAGTTATGTGCCTCAAATCAAGCAAGGAGAGGAGGGAAAGCTGAAAGAAATTGTGAAAGATGAGCTTGTTGCAATTCTTTGTGATGAAACAACGAATAAAATAGGGCAGTGTTTTTTTTTTTTTTTTAGTTTTGGTCAAAATACTAAGATGTGGTGATGATAAAGTCCAGAAATTATTTGTGGGTGGTGTAAACGTTATTGAAAATGCAAATTCTACGGAATGTGCGCAAGAAATCATGTGTGTACTTCAGAAACTCGAAATCCATTATCATAATGTTATGTCGATAACTTCAGATTCAGCGCGTTATATGGGAAAATGTGTCAATGCGGTTAGAGTTCTAGTTTCTGAACAAGTAGTGCATACGCAATGTTGGGCTCACAATTTGAATCTGGTAGGCAACGTATGGGCAGTGGAGCTAAAAGATTTGAACCACTGTGTTGTGCAAGTGAAACACATCTTTCTGAATACACGAAGGAGAAAACATGGGTACATTCAGTTCTTGTCTCAGAAATTTGAAAAGGAACTCACCAAGATTAAGCATTTCCCTATTCCTGTTATCACTCGGTGGAACTCGTGGTTTAAAAGTGTGGAGTACATTTCGGAATACCTGTATCAATTAGTGGAATTTGTCCAAAACCTCGAAAATGAGTGTGTTGCGGTGAACTATTTTAAAGCCTTGAGTGCCAGGGAAGTTCAATTACTTAATTGCCAAGCAGTTTTTCTGGTTGAGCACTGTTCTAAATGTTGTCTTTTGTTAGTCATGTTAGAGAGCTCTAAATTGGCATTAATTCATACCGTTTATTCCAAACTTGATAAACTTTGTAAAAGTTTTCAGTTGCTGGAGGATGAGTTCTTTTTTCAAAAAACCTCAGATCTTCTTTCTCATCTACCAAAGCAAAGTCAGGCACATTTAACATCTCTCTTCAAATCTTTAGGTACAGCTAGTTTCAACAAGTTGAGACATTTAAGGGAATCAGACACAGGAAAAGTTGTTTGTTATGCTATGAGGAGGCTTTTTGATCCAAGAAACATGTGAAAATTAATTTAGGAAATGAGGAGATCTGTCACTTAATGAAAGATATTCCCATTGTTAAAAGTCTGAAAAATTCCCAATCTCTTCAGCCATATTGTGTGTTTAGGGATCCAGTAAGAAGTGTTTGTAACACAGGTGAAAACATTGATGTAATATCTATTCTATTGTCCTTGAAATCTAGAAATGAACATTTTGTGGATGCTGCTGTCCAGGCATTGTGGATCCCAGTCAGCAATGTTCACTGCAAGTGGTCATTCCCAACCCATTCCAACATTATGTCAGACCGCAGAACGGGAGTGACTCCTAGTAACATGGAACTGATGATGCAATTGTCATTTTCACAAATTTCTTGAGAACTTGTTGAATTGCTGTCAAATATTTATATAAATTTTATTTTTACATAGACTAGTAGTATGTAAATATGTAAACAATAAATTTGAAAATTTAGTATCCAAATGTGCTGAAACTTATTTCGGGTACAAATTATTACTAAAATAGGCTTACGAAAAATAGCGAAATTTTTGACGAAATGAAACAAAAGTAGCGAAAAATATACCGAAATCATACAAAAATAATTGACGAAATGGGGCAAAATTTTCACCGAAAACAGGTGACTCTAATTATCGATAGTGTGTGACGTTTGAGTCGGCTTGCAGGAGATTGAATATGACAGGTTGTTCGACCGTTCGATTGTTATATCTAGATAATTTATATTTCGCTCTATTTCCGATTCTGTGGTGAATTTGATTGAATGGTGCAAACTGTCGATGTCTTGTAAGACCATATCTTAATTTGTTATATGTATAAGACATCGTCCACGTACATTTTCCATTGTATAACCCCATTTGCCTTGTTTTCTGTCAGGAAATTGATTTCTATGTTGTTAATGAAAATATTGGCCCCTAGACCACTGAGTGGTGATCCCATAGCTAAACCATTTGCCTGTTCATATATTTGATTGTTGAATTGAAAAACGTTCAGATTGAGTGGGATTTTCAGCAATTTTACTATCTCGCCTGTTTCTTTTGTCGAACTATTCAATTTAAAGTTGTCTTCTATTACTTTCATGGCTTCGTTTACTGGTATGTTGGGTACATATTGGTTATATCGAATGACACTAATCTCATGTTGGGTGCTATGAACAAGATCTGAAGATGAACGCTTGATTTTAGAAACATGTCATCCAATTAATCACCCCCTATATACTGTATTTTTGTACATAAAAGCGTGTTATATTGTGTTAAATATCTTACGTAATATTTTTCAAGTAATGGCATATAAATACTTGCTTTCCCGCCTAATGTAATTGGGCACATTTCGTGTTGACAGACTGGAAAGCTTTCTATAATAGAAATAGGCAAAACTGAAAAATGGCTTATATCACTTCAGTACAGCCATATTTATTTATTTATTTATTTATTTATGTATTTGTTGACGGTACACAACAGGGATCAGTGTGCGCCCTAATAACAGTGCACCTACACAGTAAAACACATTTCCAGGTATTTCTATATCGAGTATATTGAGTATTAATATCTAAATGTAATTCTTAAAACTAGGAAGTGCACACAGATGTAAATGCATGGTAGTAAAAAGCTTAATCTAAATATAATATAAAATCTAAATCTAAATTTTATCTACAGTAATGTCAAATATAAACACAGGTTTTGAAATTATTACGGTATATAGAAAACTAAAAGGTAACTTAAATAACTAGGGAACAGGCCTATCCACATATATGCATTGTTGGTTCTGTTTTGCGTGATAGATAATTTTATTTCAAATATGAATACAGTGACTGGATTATAATTTCTAAGAACGGTCTAATTGTGAAACAGAAATCTAGTTTCCAGTTTACACGAACTGCATCGTTGTAAATACTGCAAAGCCTCCATACAGGTGAATTGTTATGTGAAGTAGTATTTGTTATATCATTTTTGAATGTTATGGTGGATCTTGTAGCTAACCGAGCGATGTTCAAACTTGGGAGCGATAGAAAAAATGAGTTTTCAATTTGACCGTTAATAACTTTACAAAAGAATTTCATATCGTTCACTTGCCTTCGAGACTCCAAACTAGTCAGGCCGAAATTCAACAAAAGTTCACCGTAGGGTACCATGTGTGGGTAATTGCTCATTATTTTGAGGTGTAAATATCTGAGGAATTTCTTTCGAACTTGCTCAATGGATTTAATGCAGGGTTTCTGCCAGGGACTCCATACTTGGATGGCGTACTCGAGCTTGGATTTCACCACGGCAATATAAAGGTTTATGCAGGTACTGGTCCTAATGAATGGCTTAGTGTTTCTTATTATGAACCCTAACATGCGGTAAGCGTCCCCGACTGTCTTTTGCACATGACAAGTGAAAGCAAGCTCTCGGTCAAACAGGATTCCTAGATCTTTCTTCTCGCTTACTGTTTGCAATGACTGAAGTCCAATTCCATAAACAAATGTGATTGGGTTCGTTTTACGTGTGAAGGTCATAACAACACACTTCGGTACGTTTAAGTATAATTTGTTTTCTATACTCCATTTGTGTATATAATTTAGGACATGTTGTAGTAGAGCGCAGTCATTAGTGGAAGAAATTGATTTAGACCTTTATAGGTTAGTGGTCTCTATATTGACCACCAACTATAAGCACAATTTATATTGTCAAAGATGCTGATGGCTGAATTTTTCAGCCATATAACAATGAATTATTATTATTATTATTATTAAATTATTATTATATTATTATTACTTTGAAAGTATTTATTTCTGTGAACCAAATATTATACCTAAGTTGCTTCATAAAATTACTGTTTAAATAATAACATTTAAAATTAAAGAGTGAAAAAATTAAATATTAAAATATAAATTAGAATTAAAAATAAATAAGCTCAAAAAATTAAAATTATAATAATTTGAGATTATACAAATAATAGATCAAAATGAAAATTATCAAAATGAATATGAACATTAAGATGTTGAAGAAAACAAAAATTAAAATTAATAATTAAAGTTAGGCTAATCTAATTAAAATGTAGTTAAGATAAATACAAATAAAATATCTTCAATACTATTCTGCCCTATAAAGGGTTAAAAAGGTTGAAATTATCTGCATATAAAAGACTATTTGAATGTACTATACGACGTGGCAAATCGATTATCCTGGCTAGAAAAATCAGAGGTCCAAGGTTCGAGGCTTGGGGTATTCCTGAATGAACAATGTATTCCTTTGAGACAATTTTCTGGAACAAAACAAATTGTTTCCTTTCTCTAAGGTAGGGGCTGAATAATTGGAGTAATGAGTGGGAGAATCCCAAAATGCACAATTTGTTAAGAAGGATATCATGATTTCGCTTTCTCGAAATCTGGAAATGCGACATCCATTTGCCCTCCTTTATCTAACTCTTTAGATATAATTTGAGTAAAATTAGTTGCATTCGTCACTATAGATTTCCTAGATAGGAAAACTTGTTGGTTATCTGTTACGAGTGGTCTGAGAAATACTGATATTCTTCCGTGCAATATGAATTCAAATACCATGGCTACTGCAGAAAAAATATATATAGGACGGTAGTTATTAATTAGTGATGGATCACCCGATTTTACTATAGGGCAGACGCGAGTGATTTTCCAGGTGTCAGGGAATGTACAAGTTTGTATGGCTCAGTTAAATATAAAGTGCAACGGGTCCCTGAGACTTTCAGCACATCCTTTCACTACATACGGTGGGATATTATCAGGACCAGTCGACGACTTAGGTTTTAATTTATTTAATGCTATTTCAACCTCTTCCTTTGAGACAAGTTTTATGTGAAGGGTGTTGGGAGTATTCGAATTGCAGGCTGGGACTTTATATGGGTCTGACTGACAGTCATACACTGATTTGAAATATGTCGCAAAACCTTCAACAATGGAATCACCCTGTCCAATTTTTCATTATTATATGTAAGAGTGTCGCATGTGTTCCTATTTCTTTTCTTGTTTTTAATAAACGTCCAAAATGTCTTTGAGTCCCTGATAATGATAATTTAACGTCGTTTTTAATTTCTGATCTTAATACTTCAAAACGTAGTCTATGATGATCTGAGTAATATTTTCTCTTCCTATGGTATTCCTTCTTCTTTAATTTACTCTTTGTTTCCTGAGAAAACCGGACAGGCAATTTTCTTCCCGGTTGTCGTTTACATATAGGATCGGTTTCGCCGAGTACTGCGTTAAAAGTCTGATAAAACAGATCTACTGTAGTATTTACATCAGTGCACTCGTATATTTTACCCCAGGCACCATCCCTCAACCGAGTATACAGCTGCTCAAAATCGATTTTACTAGATAACCAAGTTTCTGTAATTAGAATTAAGTCATACTCTTTGGTGATCAGGTTTTCATTGAAATTCATCCCTCCTACATTTTGATAATAAGTGGATAATCTAGGTTTTGATACCATAAGAAAGTGTTCAGGTCATCCTCATTTCGAATTACGATGACCCGAGAACCTTTAGATTTGCGTATTTTAATATGTCTATTTCTTACCCACAGGAAAGCATACTCCTTCTTTCTTCTGCTGTTTCGAGCTTGTGCCAGCAACTTCCTCTTCTCTGGGGACAAACTCTCGTTCACATAAATTACATTGTCGCCAGGAAGACCCACGTGACGTGTGGAGAGATTCCGTTTCACCCGGCGTCGCTCCATGAGATGCCCCTCCTGTCGACGTTACAGGATCTGCTACTACAGTATTTGCGGTCGTGCACCTCATTGCGCACTGACTAACACTCTCGGCTATCATTGCGGAGGTTCGGATTTGATTCGCGGCTCTGCCAATAAATTTAATTCCGGTCTAAGAGCTGGAACAGGGTAGACTCAGCCTCAGACATCCTGAAAGTGGTTCTCCGTGGTTTCCCATGTTTACTCCAGGCAAATGCCAGGATGGTTCCTAACTTAAGACAACAGCCGTCTCCTTCCCAATCCTCATCTGAATTACAAATACACACACTAATCACAATAATACCGGCTATCGGACAAATTACACACACACACACACACAGCCAAGTACACAGGGCTACATGACCACGATGTCTCAAAGCCCCTCAATATAAGCTACTGTCGACCAAAGTATTATGTGCACTCGAGTTTGAAGGTTGTTTGTGAAGTAACCAATAGACCTACATAAAATCCAATAACATCATCATTTTCATCGTTCTATTTTACGTTAGTTCATGTAGGTTTGGAATTTTTAATTTATATTCTAATATTTTTTATCGCAGTTGGAACACAAAAAGTGCTCGTTTTTAAGCGTGTTTCATCCATGCGTCACATTTAAGAATTATTATATCAAAAACCCGTCATCAAATCGAACCCAAATTTTAACACAATATGCATTGGAATGTTGTATAACTGGTTTATTAATTTCAAAATTGTGTGTGTCCAAGAAACAATGTTGTTATCATTTTTGAAAGGTAACTTTTTCTCGGCTCGTGGTGCTTGGAAAATGTAGTTCTCGGTTGCATTGTAATCCTTATACATCGAAAAGTTATGCTGTATGACTGTGAAATACGTAAATTAATTCACTTATTTTATATCGGTTTGTATTTCTACGGGGAAATAACACATGTTTCACTAGCTAGCCGCTCCGGCAAAATCTATACAGCGTTGCCGAAATGGTGCCCACACGCATCATGGCGCGTCTCGCTCGGAAGTGATGGGCTCCATCTCAGCAACGCTGTACAGCTTTTCTCGGAGCGGCGAGCGGGAGAACCATGTGTTATTTCCTCGTACAAATAAAATCCGATATAAAATAAGTGAATTTATTTACGTATTTCACAGTCATACAGCATAACTATTTGATGTATAACGATTACAACGCAACCAAGAAGTACATTTTCCAACCACCCCGAGCCGAGAAAAAGTTACCTTACAACAATGATAACAACTTTGTTTCTTGGACACACAAAATTGTGAAATTAATAAACCAGTTAAACAACATTCCAATGTATATTGTGTTAAAATTTGGATTCGATCTGATGACGGGCCTTCGAGATAATAAATCTTAAATGTGACGCATGGTTGAAACACGCTTAAAAACGTGCACTTTTTGTGTTCCAACTGCGATAAAAAATATTAAAATATAAATTAAAAAATCCAAACCTACATGAACTAACGTAAAATAGAACGACGAAAATGTTGATGGTATTGGATTTTATGTAGGTCTATTGGTTACTTAACAAACAACCTTCAAACTCGAGTACACATAATACTTTGGTCGACAGTAGGTTATAATTCTGTGACTAATAACTTATAACCTATAATAGGGCCTACGTGTGTCACATGCTATTTAGGTCTATTATGTCAAAATTTTATGTAAGACAACCATAAATGCAGAATAGGCTACTTCATTAAAAATCTCAATTCGAAAATAAAGTAGACCGTAAACCTATCATATTATTGGGAAATACCATATATATAACGTTGCACAGAGGGACAGTAGTGCTTACCTGTGGAAATGAAGCTTCTGGGGGCTTTTCTCCTGCCTATTAGAGCATCCGAATGCTATACAAGCAATGGACATCTTGATTTTATAACATAATAATAAATTTATTGCAGCAAAACAGTCATATGATACAATAAAAATAATAATAGAGTATTAACTCCAAACACACTTGTTCTCTCCATGAAATAATAGACGTACGATGAAATATATGAAAATTATCACGACATATCAGCTGACTTGCAACCTGCGTAAATTGTCAAGACTGACGTGCAATACCAGGCATGACTAGGCGATGACTAGGAAGCAGTTCTCAGCGAGGGTTACCATGGGAGGAGTTGTTTCAGTAGTAACTACAATTCAATAGGAGTTACTCACTACTGTGTTGTTCACTCAGCCGCCATCTTATGTTCGTGTCTAGCTGTTGTGTGTTCAGTTGTTCACGTGATCGTAAAACTCAGAGTGTGTGTGAATAAGTAGTGTGGTTAGGAAGCCGATTAGCCCATTTCAATGCTAAATAAAAAGTCCATGCATGAACAGAACTTTCATGTATGGCACACATTTATGTAAAATCAGATTCACGCAGAGAAGTGTGTAGGCAATTGCAGGTGAAATTTCCTAGTGTACCAACATCATATCGACAAACTGCTACAAGTCTTGTCATGAACTAAGGAAAACTGGATCGCTAAACGATAAGCGTCCTAAGCTAGTATAAGTCTTCACATGCCACTTTTCAGATTAACCATGAATAAAAAAGAAGCAATAATGCTGATACTTACATAATAAAACGCGACTGGCTCCAAGGGTTCCAGAACTGGAGGCTCCAAGTCAGCATCATCGTTCGCTTTCCTACCGAGCTGCTTCAAAGCTGCTTTCAACTTTGTAACATCTGCTCTTTCCAATGAAGGGGGTTTAGACTGCTTTTTACATGTTGAAGTTGACAGGTCAGCTCTTTCCAAGAGTGGAGGATTTGCTCTAGAAGATGAACAGGTACTGCTTAAACTCGCCGTTGATGGACGTGGGGAATGAGAAAACGGCTCTGGCTTCGAAAACCATGACTTCTTACAATCACTTTCCAAGAGTGGAGGATTTGCTCTAGAAGATGAACAGGTACTGCTTAAACTCGCCGTTGATGGACGTGGGGAATGAGAACACGGCTCTGGCTTCGAAAACCATGACTTCTTACAATCACTTTCCAAGAGTGGAGGATTTGCTCTAGAAGATGAACAGGTACTGCTTAAACTCGCCGTTGATGGACGTGGGGAATGAGAAAACGGCTCAGGCTTCGAAAACCATGACTTCTTACAATCAAATTTTGACTTTGGTGGTCCCTCTCTGAGGGCTGAAATCCTTGCCAACTCAGGTGTTAGCTCCCGGTGTCCAAACCTCTCACTGCTAAAAACGGAGTCCTTGTCACGACTGGCATGCTTCGCTTCCCTTACATTTCTGTGACTTGATCTGAAACAGTACGAGATTAATGCAGTAAGCATGAATATCAGCAAGCCATACAATTAACAAATTATATTGTCTGATACTGAATTTCGCTCACACATGTTTCCTCTTCTCTCCACCATCTGACAATCGCGAACATGCAGAGCTTTCTGGATTTGCATCCGCTGATACTATGTGACAGGCCTTGAAAATCTTTTCCATTCTCTGCAAAGAAAAAAACAATAAGGTTACCGTTATAACAATGAAGTAAATCAGGAAGCTTGGTCATCACACACGAGACAAGGGAGAAATGAAATTGCACCCAAAAGAAGTTAGTGTATGTACAACAACGTTTATTCAAAACAATATAGACGTCAGCATTAGTTATGTTGTTGCTTTAATAGGGGCTAGAAACCTCCTTGGTCATCAGCACTATGTACCTGGATCAGTGTGAAATTTGTCTGATAACTTGTGTTATTGTGGTTTATATAGTACTGTAATGTGTATAAATGTAACCGTTTGGGACTGGTTGCGTGGCGCAGCGGTATTGTTCTCGCCTGCTGTTCCCAGGGTTGCAGGATCGAATCTCGGGGCAGTCACATGGCATTTGAGGGAGCTTAAATGCCAGGGCGCCGTGCCAGTAGATTTACTAGCATGTTAATGATCAACTGCAGGGCAAAATTCCTGCACCCCAGCGTCTCTAAAAGGGACGTAAATCCAATAGCATTATTATTATTATCATCTGGATATTTAAAACACAAAGGTGATTTTTTTGTTACTGCGAGATTGAAAGAACGGCTGAATAGATTGATTTCGTAAAGCACTCTGACGAAAGCTCTTTTCTTGTAGATTTGCAGTGTCTTTAAAATAAAATAAAAATGTTGCTGTATATTAAAGAAAATGTGGCATTCCTGGTCTACGCGCATGCGCACATTTGCTTTCGCCCATGAAAGACGTGGCGGAGATCGTTGTTCCAATGAGATTTACTGGTATAGAATTGTAAAGGAAGATAAATATTGAAGAACATAGACTGGCAGTAGTGTGTATAAACTGCTCATACAGAGGTGCTTTAGGCCATGTGGGTCAAACTATGTTTCATATTGCTATCTAGGAGTCAATTATTGGTTCTATTTGACTATGCTATTATATGTTGGTATAGCCACAGAAGCTTTTTCTTGTTATCTCTTTTGAGAATACTTGACTTAATTCCTATCGCTTCCAGTGGAAGACCTCCATCAGTTCTATTGGCGGCCAGGTTATTGATTTCACTACACCTCTTCCTCACAGCCAGGACTTCATCTTCTATTGTGCGTCTCCATGTTTTCCTTGGGCGATCCCGTATTCGTGCGCCCAATGGGTTCCAATCCAGGACAAATCTCTCAACAGCTCCTTGTTGCTTCCATAAAGTGTGGCCAATCTATCGCCATTTCCTCTCCATTATCGTAACTGATCTACAATACGTCGTTGGTTAGTTATTTCCTATAGGTATGTGTTCGAAACTACGTCTGGTCAATTTATCACAATGATTCGACAGAGGCATCGATTTGTGAACACTTGAAGTTGTTGGGTGACCTACCATGATTGGCAATCATAAGGAAGATTGATTTTACGTTGGTGTTGAATATTCTGAACTTTGTCTTTTTTGATATGTTCTTGTGTCTCTACACAGGGTAAAGTTGAACAAATGCACCATTCGCTTTCCATATTCGACTCTTCATATTGTTATGCCCCGAGCCCCGTGGGGCATAATCGTCCCCTTTTCCACGCCATAACCATAAGGAAACCAACAGCAACAACTACACCAGACTGGTGAACCAACTTACACACATGAAGAAATATTTCAACACAAGGCAAACACGGAGCTAGTAGCATTATCTAGCACACACCAACACACAAGAACGCTGACACAGGTCTCGTCACGTCCAGAATTACTTTAAATAGAGAAGCGCCAAAAGGGAGGGGATCTCCCGCTTGTGGAACCGCTGCCCGTCGCCATCGCTGCAAATCTACAAACTGGGTGAGTGTCGCTCTTAGGTTAATCCTTTAGACTTTCCTTCCAATTCCACACCTAATTTCTCTGTTATCATCTTGCATTGCATTTCACGCCACTTTATTACATTTTGTGTCACTAGACACCTTATAGTAACCGACATTCATCACGTTCGTGGAATAAACCACTAATACACCCTCAGATTGTCCCGTTGTATTTTTAAACATTCCACTCGAACTCCTGACTCCCGGCTCGCCCTGAGTAGCTAGTTTCTGTACACCCGCTGGCTGTCCAGTCGGCCTGCCTGCAGCCCGCTGCGTCACCTATCCTACACTCACTCGCCCACGGAAGCAACCCCATAAGCTAACCTTCAATTCAGCGTACACACGTCATACTCTCAGTACAATTATACTCACGTGTCGCCCTCCAGACAGCTCATTGCCCCTTACACTAGATACCACCCTTACTCGAGCTACACCCCCGAGGGCGATACAAATTGGTGGAGCGCCGGGGTTAAACCGAAGATAGAACGGTTTAACTCGGTCCTGACGAACCTCTCGCTGCCAAATAGCTAATCTAATACATAACAATTTACAAGTAGTACTTGCAGACAACACACAAACAGATTAAACACTCGCACACATACATTACATGCCCACACTCAAAACCACCGTAAGGGACTGGGCACACACACTCGCGGTAAACCCCAAGCCACTCAGACCCAAACTCAAAGTAAGAAACCCCGACCTAATGGAAGAAGCCACTGCACCTCGTCTAACGAACGAACTTGAGAACGCAGTTCTAGAGCTTCGATTAAAATACCCTTCAGCGGCCACAGAAAACCTCCATTTCACACGCTCACAGGCCCATAACATTTCACAGGCGTCATTATCCTCTACATCCAGTGACAACACAGGGGATAACCCTTACACACTTTGCCACCTAGTCCTCCAACAGTACGGGCCACACAACAGAAACACAACAATTTATTCACCCTCGTCACACAATTAGAAGCCATGGAACACATTAGAGACGCCACATTAATTGGAGACATCAAAACCACTTCTGAGGCAGTAAAACTAGACATAGAAAACACACTACAAATTTTACATTCCACACAGTTCGAAAACACCCCCCCAACCAGCCCCAACACATCTGGCACTCCGAACACTTCTGACCTATTACACTCAACCCACTTTGAACCTAACACCTCCCAACACAACTCCGAAACATCCATTAACAATAATTACGACACCCCCGTAGAAGAAAATACAGAAACGGGAGACAAATGGCCGTACACGCTAAATACCCCCTCATTCACCCCACCAAATACACTGGAGCTACACAGGACCCTCAATAATATATAAAAACATTCGAGAGGGTCGCCGGCATCAATAACTGGTCCAACGAGGACAAAACACAGTTGTTCCCTACCTGCCTCGCGGAAGCAGCCCTGACGTGGTATGAGCTCATCGAATACACACTACAGAACACTACTTGGCCGGCACAAAGCCAACTCTTCATCGCCGAATTCAAACACACAAGGGATGAAGAGGACATTTATGACAATATCAGGGAGAGAACACAGGGGCCCACAGAACTTACAAACGCATATATGAACACTAAACGTCAGATGTGAGCAAAATATGATCCAAATATGCGAGAAGCAGAAAATTCGGCTTATCATGAACGGCCTCAGGCCTAAATCGGTGGATAAATTGTGCACGATGAAGAACACTACACTCGAAGAGCTGCGAGATAACATAAAAACAATCGAGCAAGGCAACAAAATCACGGAGAAAGCCATCGATATACATCTCAAAGCCAGCAACCGGGATCTACAGCAACAAATACAGGAACTCACGCAGCAGATCCAGAACATAAACATTAACGCAACACAACCTCATACACAACATGAAAGGGGATACATAGATCATCCCCGAGCTCAGCCCAATTACAGAACACCTCCACCGCAGCAAACGTACCACGCAAGGGATGACAACCCTTACAGATACCACGACCAACACGCACACGCAGACACAGACAGGGCGCAGAGGAGGGAGCACAAACCACTGCTCAACTCCCCACCCCCGTTCAGAAACTTTACACAAACACAATTATCAGCCTAGATACAGTCCCGAACCGGCCAATTAGAGACACAATCCCATACACTACGAACCGCCATACAGGCATACAGACCAACATTATAACACGGCCTATAACCACCCTCACCCACTGCCGGACCCAGGTGCGCCACATTACCACCACCGGGCCAGGAAAACACAACACGTGGGAACACCAGACAATCGAACCAGGGAAGCTCCCGATGGAGGGGGCGCCACTAATAGTACCTAGAGCTAGCGACCCTCTCCTTTCCCAATTCGCAACACACGAGGTCCAAGGTTATGGAAACTGCCTGTTTAGAACCATCAGTTTCCTCATCGATGGCACCCAAAACAAACATTCATACTACAGGTCAAAAACAGTGACACACATCACAAACAACTGAGACGAGTTCAAATGCTTCGTCACTGACGGGTATGGCAACATGTTCCCGGATCCACAAACATACAAAACATACATGACCACAGATGGCACGTATGCAGGGGCCCCTGAGATCATCGCCCTTGCAGCCGTCACAGGGTACAACATACACACATACACGATCGACAAGCAACATCCAATGCTCAGCACAACAGCACATAACAGGGACCTGTACATCTTGTTTACAGGCAACCCTAACGCAGGGCATTACAGCCCTCTCACACAACCAAACACACGCAAACAGGAGAACACAGCTCCCAGGACAAAAGAAAGCACACAGAACACAAGAAAACACGGCTTCCAAGCCAACAGAACACAAGAAACCGCGGCTTCCAAGCCAACAGAAAACACGCAGAACACAAGAAAACAAAAAAACACGGCTTCCAAGCCAACAGAAAGCACACAGAACACAAGAAAACACGGCTCCCATGCCAACAGAAAGCACACAGAACACAAGAAAACACGGCTTCCTAGGCAACAGAACACAAGAAAACAAAAAACACGGCTTCCAAGCCAACAGAAAGAACACAAAACACAGGAAAACAGGAACACAGGTCTGCCAAGCCAACAGTCACACTAACACAGAGCCCACAAATCGAACCCAAGACCACTAACACCGTTATTACACGAACACAGAGTCCACATATTGAACACAAGCCCATTAAGACCGCTATCACACAAGTACAGAGTCCAAACCTCGAATCTTAGCCCCTAAAATCATGGCTACACAAACAAAAAGACCAAACTGCGAATCAAAGTCCACTAAAACCGTCACTACACGAATACAGAGCTTAGAAATCGAACCCATGTCCAAAAACCCAACTAGTACACAGGAACAGGGTTCACATATCGAACTCCGGAGCACACAGAGTTCAGGAACACACAGGAACAGGGTACAATAATAAACAGTAACACAGCACACGACATACAAGTTCATACGATTGCAAAACCGCCCATCTTGCCAATCCTAACAAAGAGAA
Organism: Meconema thalassinum; assembly: GCA_946902985.2. Lineage (NCBI taxonomy): Eukaryota > Metazoa > Arthropoda > Insecta > Orthoptera > Tettigoniidae > Meconema > Meconema thalassinum. The sequence continues at coordinate 578,615,920 of OX336389.2, forward strand.
ATCACGCTACCATTACAAAAGGAGAAACGCAACGCATTCTAATTACACACGTCACAAAACCAGCTGACATGAAGAATCGTGTAATACTTCGGTTCCGAAAGCCAAACAAACTGCCAGTCAGCAGTCATGCAACGCCGCACGCGCTAGGAACTCACAACATAAACATTGACACACGGACATTGCACGCACCTAAACCAACAGCAACAACAAACACATACACCTTACAAAATACGCATGCCATCCATAACAACAATACTCTTTCACCACAACAGATCCACGCCACGATAAGCGGACACAACAAAAGGGTGCTTGTCGATTCGGGGGCGGCTATTAGCTGCATCGACAACAAATACATTACAAAACAAAACATTGACACTACAGTTCTTAATATACGGCTCATCGCGGCCAACTCGCAACCACTCCACACAATGGGCATAGCACACGTTCACATAGAATTAACAAACGTCGAAACACTATATCCTATGTACATTGTCGAACACCTCTCTACACCATGCAACATAGGCACAGATTTCCTAGCCAAACATAAGGCTAACATTAACTTCCAACCCAGCCAAATACACCTCACAGACGGGGAGCACACTAGCGTCCATCCCTTACTCTACAGTTCAAATACAAAACAAACACAATGACGCCCTAGTATAAACACGCACCAACCCTCTAGAGTGGACATTACACGAGAACAACAGACCAGACTCACAACCCTCTTAGAGAAAAACAGAGACATTTTCGCTACTTCTCTAAGAGACCTACAAACCACAGACTTAATAGAACACCATGTGCACCTCACGAGCAACAACCCTGTACACCAAGCCCCTTACAGAGTCAGTAAGAAGGAAAGGCACATGACTGACACTCAAATCCAGGGGATGCTAGACGCAAAAATTATTTCCTCCACAATTTCAAACTACACTGCGCCCGTCCTCCGAACTAAGAAAAAGGACGGGACACACAGATTCTGCACAGACTTTAGAAGGCTCAATAGACTTATAGAAAACCACCACTACCCTCTGCCGCGCCCAGACACATACCTTAACACACTGAGTGGCGCTAACTGGTTTAGTACGTTGGATTGCTACTCAGGCATTTATACAATCCCCATTTTTGAGCCAGACAGACATAAATTAGCTTTTGTGACGGAGAACGGTCTATAAGAATACAATGTACTACCAATGGGAATGAAAAATGCTAGCCAGACGTTCCAAAAACTCATGGACAAGACTATCGCCGGACTTAAATGGAAATTCGTGCTGACATACATTGACGACATTACTGTATTTTCAAACAAATTCGAAGAACACCTCACGCACTTAGAGGAATGCTTTGAAAGAATTAAACACGCAAACTTAAAATAGAAACCCTCAAAGTGTCACTTTGCCAAACAACAGATAAACATCATAGGCCACGCCGTCAACAAGGAAGGCATATATAACACTCATTCCACTTCCAGCAAACATAAAACAATTACGCAGCTTCTTAGGTTTGGCAAGTTATTACAGAAAAATCACACTCAATTTCGCACACATTGCCAAGCCTCTCGCGGACCTAACACAAGGAAAAACACCTTCATTCTCACACAAGAACATTAGACGCCTCTGAAATTCAAACACAAACTAACAACACTTCTTCATCATTTTGACGACGAAAGACCTACATTTATACACGTCGACGCCAGTCAGTTTGGCATCGGCGCGGCACAAACAAACATAGACACCCTTTAGCTTATGCCAATAGGAAGCTAACGCCAGCCGAAAGCAGATACTCTGCCACGGAAAGAGAAATGCTAGCCTTTGCATGGGCAGTGAATTACTTCCGAACATACATTTACGGAATACACTTCACAGTAATTACGGACCAGGCTAGCTTGATATACTGGGACAAATTTAAGAACCCAAGCTCCGAAATCAATATATCCATTTTTAAACTGTACGATTACGATTTTGACGTCAAGCACAAGAAGAGTTCGACACACCTAGATCCGGATGGACTCTCAGGGCTCCCAGTCTTCGACGCCCCTGACGAAAACATAGAACACGACTGGGACTCCATTCCCACATACTCTATCATACAAGACATGCTACACGAATAAACAGAGGATCCATACCTTAAACAGATAATAATAATATCGTATGGCCTCGGTGCCGGGTGCAAGCTTTGTTATTTAACACCCAAACGGTAGCTTGCATGCCGAATTTCGTTGTTCCTTGAAGCACTGTGAAAGTCAAGGAGGTTAGATATCTAGGCTCCTTGAACACTATAGCGCTTTCTAGTAGAGAAATGAGGAACTTTGTGTTGGCGGAAACTCCCGAGATTAATTTTGCCATTATGAATACGGCGTGTGTTTGAGTCTTCAGTCTTTTGACTGGTTTGATGCAGCTTTCCATGGCTCTCTGTCCTGAGCTAATCGTTTCATCTCTACATAGCTACCACACTCTACATGCCAGACAATCTGTTTAATATACTCTAACCTTGGTCTACCCCTACAGTTCTTGCCCTCGACCCTTCCTTCCATAACTAAGCTTGCTATTCCTGGGTGTCTTAGTATGTGTCCTACCAACCTATCTCTTCTCTTCATTGGCAGTCGCCAGAAACATCTCTCCTTTCCCATTCGTCTTAATACCTCTTCGTTTGTAACCCTATCTACCCATCTGATCTTCATCATTCTCCTGAACACCACATTGGAAACGCTTCAATTCTCCTCTTTTCTGCTGCACCAAGAGTCCAAGTTTCACTTCCATAGAGTGCGACGCTCCAGACTAAGGTTTTCAAAAATGTCTTCCTAATACCTATATCTATATTCGATGTCAAAAGATTCCTTTTCTGTAGAAATGCTTCCCTTGCCTGAGCCAACCTACTTTTTATATCCTCTTTGCTTCGTCCATCACTGGTTATTTTGCTTCCTAAGTAACAGAAGTCTCCTACTTCCTTTAGATTTTCACCTGCCAATTTGACGTCCATAGGGGTTTCTGATTTATTTCGGCTGCATTCCAATATTTTTGTTTTACATTTATTAATTTTCATCATGAATCTTTCCTCAAGACGGAGTCCATACCATTCAGAAACTCATTCAAATCCTCAGGCGTGTCGGCCAAGATGACGATGTCATCAGCAAATCTCGGAGTTGAAATTATTTCTCCTTGAATCTTCACCCCACTTTCAAATTTCTCTCTAATTTCCTTCATTGCTTGTTCAATGTAAAGATTGAAAAGTATGGGTGATAAGTTAAAGCATGCCTCACACCCTTCTGAATACCAGTTTCTCTCTCATGTCCATCAGCTCGAATGACTGCTGTCTGGTTTCTGTATAGATTGTAGATCACCCTCCTATCCCTATACTTAATTCCAATCATTTCTAAAATGTCGAACAATTTAGTCCAATCAACGTTATCAAAAGCCTTTTCTAAGTCTACACATGCCATGAACGTTCTCTTATCCTTTCTTATTCTACCTTCCAAAATCAGCATAAGACTTAGTAATGCTTCCCTTGTTCCTACATTTCTCCTGAAACCAAACTGGTCTTCACCCGATTCCGCTTCTATCAGGCTTTCCATCCTCTTGTAAATTATTCTAGACAGATCTTTGAAGCATGAGTAATCAAGCTGATTGTACGGTAATCCTCACATCTGTCAGCTCCTACTTTCTTCGGTATAGCGATGATAACATTCTTCTTGAAATCAGAGGGTACCTCATCTGTCTCATAAATCCTACACACCAAGTGAAATAACCTGATCAGACCTTCATCTCCTATGCAGCGTAGCAACTCAATCGGTATATCATCTATACCTGGTGCTTTGTTCCTGCTTAAGACTTCCAATGCTCTGTCAAATTCTGATCTCAATATTAAATCTCCTTTTGCATCCTCATCAATTTCCTCCTCCCTTTCCATGACATGATTCTCAATCTCCTATCCCTTATACAAACACTCTATGTAAGCTTTCCATCTCTCAACCTCTCTTCCCTATCTGTTAGAGGCTTTCCATGTGTGTCCTTAATATTACAGCAATTAGACTTCTTTTCCCCAAAATTATTCTTAATCCTTCGATAAGCTGTGTCTACTTTTCCTAATTTCAGACAATTTTCTATACCTGCACATTTCTCTTTCAACCATTCTTCTTTCGCTACCTTGCACTTCTTGTTAACCTCATTTCTCAGATGTCTGTATTCTGCTTTCCCCTTTTCATCTCTTGCATTCTTGTGTTTCCGCCTTTCATCCATCAATTGTAGTATATCCTGAGTGATCCACGGTTTTCTGCCTATTCTTTCTTTCCTACCAATGTTTTCTTCTGCGGATTTTGTTATTTCATTCTCCAAAAATGTCCATTCGTCTGCAATTGAAGTTTGTTTAGGGTTTTTCATTAGTCCTTCCTTTATACTCTTCTTGAATCTTTCGTTTACATCCTTCCGTTTCAGTCTTTCTATTGCCCACTTTTTGGCTTTTGACTTATCTTCAGTTTCTTCAACTTTAATCTGTATTTCATAACAACAAGATTGTGCTCAGAGTTTATGTCAGTACCGGGATAGGTTTTACAATCCAAAATCTGCTTTCGAAACCTCTGCTTGACCATAATGAAGTCGATTTGGTAACGCCCTGTATCTCCTGGTCTCATCCATGTGTATATTCTTTTATTGTGGTTATTGAATAAGGTGTTAGCTATGACCAACTCTTGCTCGGTGCAGAATTCCATCAGCCTGCTTCCTCGATCATTCCTTTCACCTAATCCGAAATCTCCTACTATCTTCCCTTATCTTCCTTTTCCTACCACAGTGTTCCAATCTCCCATTACTATAACATCTTCATGACCCTTGACAAACCTCAGAATTTCATCTATTTCTTCGTAGACCTTTTCAACATCTTCATCATCAGCTTGACTGGTAGGCATATAGACTTGTACCACTGTGGTGCACGTTGGTTTTGTATTGATTTTTGCTACAATAATCCGTTCACTATATTGCTCATAATATTCCACCCGCTGCCCAAGTTTCCTAATCAATATGAGACCAACCCCTGCTTGGCCATTGTTTCATTTATTGTTAATGACCCTATAGTCTCCTGACCAAAAGTCCTGTTCTTCCTGCCAGCGCATTTCACTAATCCCAACCAAATCCAACCTCAACATATCCATTTCCCTTTCCAAGTTTTCTAACCTTCCACTTCCTAGCAGACTTCTAACATTCCACGCTCCGATCCGTAGAATATCAGATTTCCTCTTTGTCACTTCTGTGATGTTAACCCCCTCTCGAGTAGTCCCCACCCGGAGATCCGAACGGGGGACTAGTTTACCTCCGGATTGGAATTTTACAAGGGAGGAGGCCATTATCACATGTAATTATGCATAGAGAGGTGCATATCCTCGGGAATAGCGTTACGGCTGTAGTTTGCCGTTGCTTTCAGCCGTGCAGCAGATCGCAGTGTAGCCATAAATTGGCTTATATATACGGCGTACTGAATTCAAATGGGTTCTTTGACATGCCAACTGTGAGGAGTAGGTTCGCAGTAAGTTAAGCTACACCATTCGAGTCAAAGATACTTTATTAAAAGAACATCATGCAAGAAGGGGCTAGGGTACAAATTAGTACATAATGTGTCCACGGAGGTGCTCTTTTAGCATTCCCCAACATCCTCCCCTCCCTGGTCTACCTCGAGGGGGATGACCAGTTGGACAGGCCGTGTTAAATGCTTTCCTTCTGAAGTACGGAGCAGAACCGTTCTTATTTTCTCGTCTCGACCTTGACGCAATTCCTCCACTAGTGCCCGCTTCCACATGTGCCTTGGTAGCGTCTCTTCCTGCAACAAGGCCATGTCACCCACTCTAAGTCTTGTGCCTTTTCCATGAGGCAGTCGCACTTGGTGGAAGCTTTGCAGTTGCAGCAAGTATTCTTTGCTCCAACGCTTCGAGATGTCGTCGGCTAGTTGTTGCTGAAGTCTGAATCCTCGTACAAGGTCACCACTTCGCGGTTACGGTCCAGTAGACATTTTAGTGAGACATCTCCAATAAGGAAATGAGCTGGGGTTAGAACGTCGCCTCTGTCTGTGTCCTGTGTCAGGGGTCTCGAGTTTAGTGCTGCGTCAATACTTATTAGTACAGACCGTAATCCTTCTTCGTTGATGGTGGAACGCCCAAGGACCTTCCGAAGACATCGCTTGGTGGAACCAACCATTCGCTCCCACCATCCTCCCCACCAAGCAGCACGTGGGGCGATGAACTTCCAAGTTATTCCCTGTAGGGATAGATTCCGGAGAAGACTTGCCCCCATTAACGCACCCAGACGCTCAAGTCGAGGGAGTGTGACCTTCTTCACTGGCGCAAGTCGGCTCATACTGCAGATCAGGTGGACTTGAGCGTGCTTGTGATGGGTGTTTCTCATGTACAGAACGGCACCGTACGATCTCTCCGACGCGTCACGGAAGACATGTATATGTGAGTTAACATTATTGGATGTTCCTATCCACCTTGGTATGGTGATGCGTTGCAAGTCAGGCAGTGTGGACAACCAATCTCGCCAGCGAGTTGCCAGGTCGTGAGGCAAGATGCCATCCCATGCAACTCCGCATGTCCAGGTATCTCGAAAGATAATTTTACCCACTACAGATTCCGGTGGAATCATACCTAAGGAGTCATAGATACTAGCAGTGGCCTGTAACAGAGTCCGTTTAGTTCCTACCGCTCTTTCCAATTTACTTGTAACTTCCTGTTGGGCGAGAGAAAACGTGTCAGTATCTGTGTGCCAGGCAATTCCCAATACATGAGCATTGTGTGAGATCCATCGTCCTTCTGCCTTCCATATGTCGATTAGCTGAAATGAATTTGTTGTCCATTTAGCAAGTGGAAGCTACTCGTAGATTTGCCTCATGAGTGATGCGAGCTCGTAGTACAGTGCAATTACGTCGTTGTCGTCACCTGCACCTGATGCGAAATCATCCATGAAGGTGTTTTGATCTATGAGCGATGCGGCGATAGGAATCTGGGCTTGGTGAATAGCTGCTAGCTCTCTGATTGTAGCCGATAGTAGAAACGGACTGCACGTCAGACCAAATGGGAACTTTGTGAACCTGTAGACGGCTCTCTCTCTAGAGCTGATAGGGCTTTCCATTCCATTATCAATGATGCGGTACAAGAAGAAATGAGTTAAGTCTCTGTCATCACGGTGAAGGGCTAATTGCAAGAAGGCTTGCGTGATGTCGGCAATTACGGAAAATGGCCGGGAACGAAAACACATCAATATAGCAATAGTTTTGGGTAGTAAGTTGGGTCCCATTTCCAGAGCATCATTCAACGAAAGAGCATTCGTTTCATGAGAAGACCCATCGAACACAATACGCCATTTGATGCAATCCCGTCTGTCCTTCTTCGCCAGATGATGTGGTAAGTAATAGGTGTTTTCTGATTCTTCTTGTGGGATCAATTCTACGTTACTTTTCTTTATGTAATCCAGCATTTGATGCTCATATAGTAGTTTGAAGGGCTCGTCTTTCTCTAATCTTTTCTCAAGAGCGCCAAAGCGCCTTTCAGCGTTGTGTTTGTTGTTTGGTATAGGGACAGTTGACATTTTAGGAAGTTGAAAAACTCTTCGCTGGTTCTCAATTGAGTATGAGGCTTGAAATTCTTCAAGGATAGCAGAGTCTTTAGCTGTCGCAGATCGTTCTTGTTCTGGGTTGATTCCAATGGCTTCTTCTAAGTCCAAGAAACTTCGAAGATTATCATCGTCTATGGGTTGGCTATGTTGCATGTTGATGAAATTCACAGTTGTACGATTTACGGATACTCCGGCCATACTTCCACTGAGTATCCACCCGAGTTTAGAGGGGAAGAGTACCGATGATGGCGAAACGCGTATTGGTGATGTGTTCTTCACGATCTCCCAATAATAGTCACCTCCTATAAGAAGTTCAACCGGTAGTGGCTCTTCATTATTATATTTCGGGTCTGCCAGTTCTAGTTTGCGAGTATATGCAAGCTTCTTGACATCATGGGGCACAGCTGGCTGACTGGAAAAAGTGTAGTGACTCTCAAAGGCTGTTATATTCACTTTGGAGCTTGTCCAGATGCTCTCCATGGATAATTTAACTACCTTGCGCGGACTGGGTGATGCGGAAGCTGATTCAAAGGCACCAATAACCAAGTCACGGAAATCGATGGCCTGTAATTTCAATTCTGCAGCCAGAGATTTTGTTACGAAGCTAGACTGACTCCCTCCATCTAGGACACAGCGTGTAAGTTTGGTGAGGCCGGTTGGCCCAGTGATCCACACACGCGCCGTTTGTAAATAAGTGAAGTCTGTCAAGTTTGCCATCTGGTTCACAGAAATGGACGTCGTGCAGTCAGTTCTTGGTTCGACAGTCTGTGGATGATAGCAAACCGATCGGTGATGAGCAGCCTTGCAGTATTGGCAGGAAGCTCTTCCCCTCCTGCTGCAGTCCCTCACCGAGTGACCACGGTTAAGACACAGAAAGAAGCCTGTTTGAGTTCTTAAACTTGGTTAGTCTCTCCTTGACGTCGGTGAACTTTTTGCAGTCTTGAGCCAAATGCCCTTTAGGCTCGCAAAAACACGCAGTAGGGTTCTGCTGTTCTTCCATTCGGTCGTCGCTTTTCGGTCTTGGCGTCTACCTTCAAGGTGGTGGGAATGTTAACGAGGAAGGGTGTAGAATCACCACGGATATTTTGCGTGATAAGAGCGCTGTCCACTTCCTCCCCCAGGAACTCAATTAACTTGAGAATGTTGCCTTCAGAAACGTTCTCGCGTCGTATGTACAAAATACAACGGCGGCAGATATCGTCCGGAAAATCCCGCAGAATCTTGGGTGCTAGTAGCCTGCCATAGCCTTTGACATCTTTCCCCAGGCCCCGTAGGGCTCGAATACGACGATGGCACTCGATATAAGTCGTGTTCAGCTCTTCTGGGGTAGCAATTCGTATAGGTTGGATGTTTTCCAGATGGTCAAGATGCGTCTGAATCGCCGTAACGGGACAGTAGCATTTTCTTGGTTTCTTCGTATGTATTCGCTATGACAGCAATCCCATCTACCAGTAGCCACGAAGGAAAATATGCCTGTGGATAGTGGAAAGGGTAGGATCTTTATCAATAGACGACTCAAATTGCTCCCAGAAGCGTGCCCAAGTCTCTACATCTCCACGAAATGGTACAGGTTTAATTGGTGGTATTCTAACTGAATGAGAGGCGATAACTGAAGTCGTGGTGGCAGTAGGAGGCACGTCAACAAGGCTCAGGTTGGCCGTTGAGGTGGATATCTTGCCTGTTATAACTTTGGTCGCATCATGAATGGCAAGCTTGGCAGTGTCGATGTATTGGTCACATTTTACAACGTCAGAATTATATTCGGAATCTGGGAGTAGATCATGTATGGCTCTATCTAGCGAAATTAATTTCGTCAAAGTTTCTTATAGTCTATCACGATGGTATTCGCAATGACTCACTGTAGTATCGTCGTCTAAGTTATTTATTTCTTTGGTAATGCGCGTTATATTTTTTCTTTCCCGTGTACGTTCACGTTTCAAGTTGCGGAGGGCCATGTTCTGCTCGTCATCTGTCATCTTAGGAATGTAAGTAAAACGCTCTTGTGGATAATCACAGGAACTGAGAGTGTGTGAGTAGAGAGCGCTCTAATGGAGGATTGACGTATCACGGACTGGGCTCGCAGACTAGTGTGCAAGGAACTCATATCCTCTTTGCTTAGAATACTCAATACTAGTGTGCTTCGGCGCTCTCGTGTAAATGGTGTAGTGACAATATGCGCACAATTTCAGCAAATATCATTACCACAAAATATAAACTGAGTCACTGCTATAATTAGGGGAGCACCAAAATAATAACATGTGTTAGTAATATGAGGACGCTTACCGCTATCACAGTGGATCAGTATTCATGCAAAGCTTACTGCGCCGAGTCGGACAAAGCCATGCTTGCTTTATTCAATTTTATCGGCCTTTTTCTTCTTTTCTTTCCATAGTGTAGAAAGAACGTACTCTTAGTCTAATCACTTAGTTATCAGAAGTAGTCACTTACAGTAATTAATTGAGTTTCGGCACCATATGTGAGGAGTTGGTTCGCAGTAATTTTAGCTACACCATTCGAGTCAAAGATACTTTATTAACAACAATACAAAGAACATCATGAAAGAAGGGGCAAGGATACAAATTAGTACATAATGCGTCCACGGTGGTGCTCTTTTAGCATTCCCCAACACCAACATCGTATGACATGGTGTCGTAATTTTGGCCACCATTCAAAAAAAATATCACTTACCACGGCCAGGAGCGAACCTGCAAGCTTGGGGTTTAGTAGACCGACACGTTGACCACTCACCCACCGTGGCAAGCACCGTAAACAGATATGGGCAGCCCTACAAAACCGCGAAAACGCAGACAGTAAACACGCGCGCCTTTCGCGCAGATTTTTTTTATCCGACACAGGGCTACTAAGATTCAAATCCACGGCAACTCACGACATTTCACCCATTGCCGTGCCGGCTTCCCTTACAACACAAATCATGACAGAACATCACAATCCCTCCCTAGGAGGTGCACATCAAGGAACACACAAAACATACCACAGAATTAGAACACGATATTTTCGGAACGACATGAAAAAGGACATAGACACCTTCATAAAATCCTGCAACACTTGCCAGAGACACAAACACAGGGCAGGAAAACAACACGGCCTTTTGCACCCTATACCTGTCAAAGAGATTTTCCACAGGGTAGGCATTGATGTCAAAGGGCCAATATCCAAATCACAACACGGAAACAGATAAATCCTCGTAGCCACAGAATGAATGAATGAATGGAATTCCTGACCCGGTCGGAGACTGGAAGCAGGCTTTGGATTTTCATTTTCAGCCACAGAATACCTAACTAGGTACATGATTACACGCGTTGTGCCACAGGCCGACACACATCACATCGCGGAATCCTCTTCGCCATAATTACACGTTACGGAACATTTCACACACTCATATCAGACAGGGGGACGGTTTTCACATCTAAAATCATTCAGCAGCTACCCACACTCCTCAAAATCAAATCACACACCACTAAAAGTTTTGCTCCGAAGACTAATGGACTCACCGAAGCCATAAATAAAATCATTGACAAAGCACTCGCGAAGTTTTCCAAAGACAGTGGCGACGATTGGGATCAGTACCTGCCAGCAATAATATTCAGCTCTAACATCTCCACAAGCACAATATATAGCCCACACATTTTACTACACGGGTATCATCCTAGAAACCCAATTGACAACATTCACATACCACAGAACACACTTACAGACAACACTAAAAGACTACAATATCTCCACACAGCTAGGCTCACGGCAAAACAAAACATAACACAATCCCAGCACAAGCAAAAGAACACTTATGACAAAACACGCGTACACCAGGACTACAGGCCAGGGCAACTAATCATGGTGTGGACACCCGCACGCAAGAAGCACGTTTCAGAGTTCCGAATTCCCAAGTGGAACGGTCCATTTAAAATTCACCGCTAACTATCGGACCTGAACTATTGAACCCTTAATATTAGGTCATATTAATGATTCTTTAGTTTATTGTAATATACATGGAAATGCTATTGAGAGTCGAGCATGGAACCCAGACTGTATGTCGAAACTACAGTTAAGCCTGGCGACATTTGGGACTGGAAAGGAATGTTATATTTCTATAGAACGGAGGCAACACTTGGCCTGCGAAAAGGGTGCAATTCCGTTAGAGGAAGAGTGAACGACCTAGGTACGCGTCTCTGTACTTCTGAGTCACGGTTGGGCTATGTCTTTGTCCGGCGAGTGAAAGACGAGGATGGAGATATGATTTGGCCACTCTTAAGGGGCGTGTCTAAGCTCTAGGAACCACTAGTTCAGTGTTCAGAAGGACCAATGAAAAGATGATGCTATTTTTGCGGGGACGCTGCGTTATCAAGCCTGACCTGGAAATTACGCGGGAATTAAGTTGCTATCAAATCCTACGATCGATCTTTGATCGGACCAACATCATTGTAACCACCAGATTGATTCGACCTCAATGAGTCTAAATGCATGTCTGTGGACCTATTACTTCGGAATATAGATTCAGATCTACTCCCACTCCCTCGGCTTTTGCCAATTTTGTATAAATACTGTTCCGAGTGCTGACGACGCCACTATATTTTGCGTGTCCAGACGACACGGAAGTTAGAACTCTATTTTGCGTGTCCAGACGACACAGGTCATAACACCTTTCGAAGTGTCGGTGACACATTGTACTTTATATTTTTGAGTGTCGAGATGGCACATTTCAGTACTGTAATTGTGTGAAAGAGTTTAATAATGTATTATGTTGTGTGCGTACAACTCAGTTTGTTTAACCATAGAATCAGTGAAATATAGGTAGTTACTACACTACAAGTTAGGGCAGTCATCGTGATAATATTTGCTTTAGGACTAATTCGGCGAATTCGGTAACCGAAGCAAGCAAATTAGCTACGAATTGATACGTGTGATAATAAACATTTTATTTTCATACAGCAAGATAAACACTTCGGCATCTGAAGGAAGACTGAAAACCAGGATCATCATCCAGATGGCAATGACCAATTGCTAAGCATAGCTGGAAGAGGATGGCAGGGGATGTGATCTGACAACCCAGTTGGCGGAGGAATGAGTATTAAAAATTATTTATTTAATTTTTGACAAACGATTATGTTTTTATAGGAATATATTTTATGTAAATATTTGCTTTGTGTTAGGTAACGTAGAGTCTTGTTTTGTTGTTATGGCGCATTGTGACATATTTTGTAGTTTTTTTCTCTTTGTGATTTTTGTTGTTGGTTCATATTTACGCTCCCGGAGCACGCTGTTGGCGTGGCGCTGTTGATCAGTATGGCTTGAATATTAACGCTAGGACAAGAAGTGAATCTGAATTAAATTAGCATAAATGCAGTAGTGAGGGGGAAACCTTTTTTTATGATAGATGGTTTATATCATTCAGGATGTTGATTTTTAATTCGCCACATTGCGAAGATTTATACAGGAGAAGCCGTCCGCTTTCTCATTTTAATTGTGTTTTTATCTACTTTTTATTTCTGAGAGCGTGTCTTGAACACGTAGTTAGGGAATCTCTGATCTAGCGTCGGTATGTGGATTCTGCGTGTGTCAGTCGGTCAAAGTGATGTTGTGTCTTTATGAATTTATGGGTTTTGCTTGCGGAGGATCAGTTTATGTTGTACACCCCTCGACTAGCCGCAACCCATATTTCCACAATTATGATCCCGCGGGACAGTTGTGTGAAATTGATGGTGAATCTTGCAATTCCAGGAGAATTAGCGTGATAGTGTGTCTGCTATAAATGTACGCGTTTCCAGAACAGCAGAAGTAACCGGACCCGAGTAGCTAGGGGCTGCTTGTCTGTGTGTGACACATGCTTTGACTGAGATTGAAATAGATTGAGTAAGAGAGGGTGTCCCACTGCCGGGCGCAGGTCAGAGACAGCTGTGAGGCTCATTAAGGCAAGGACGTTGGTCCATAAATAGTAGGATGTTTATCTTTTCTGATTAAAAGAACCTGAATGGTATAAATTAAGTGAAACAGTAAATGGGTGTTATTCACGTTTTAGTCGTTATATTTCGGGGCTGTATACTGATCACACTGTGCATTGTATTCATGTTGTACAGCAGCCTGTTTGGGCAATTGAGTAAGTTTATTTATGTTAGAGTACGGCGACCCCGTGACGGCCATGTTTGTGGTTTTGATATGGCACGTGTGTTCATTAGCCTTGGAAGCCATTGATGCTTGTCCCGGCGGCTCATTTGATTTGTCATATGCCTTCTCGCATATTTGTGTGATTTCCACGGAAGTCTTGTAAATTAATATTTTGTAAGGTTAGCGTGTGTCAGGTTAGTTATTAAGTGTACAGCCATTTTATTCGTGTGTTCCCATGGGCCATAATTGCAGTTTGCAGAACTATAATTCGCGACCTATCCGACTGATTCGTTTGGAAGCGAAAGTCCGTCAAACAATACTCATTTTCTCCAATAACTAAGTAACGCACACACATACATTTTGATCAGATAGTGGAATTGTATCTCCACATATTTTAATGTCTCTAATTTGATTATTCTGGGGTAATCTCAGGGTGTTTTTGCCCTTGTTTAATTTGTTTTACGACGATTCAGTTATTAAATATTGTTTATTTCACTCCTGTGTTTTTTTCACTTCTTTTCTAATTTTAAGTTTTCATTATTATCCTTGATACTATGGAAGCGAGATATTTGATTATTCTCAACATTGAACAAGCAAGGACCGAGCGCGACCCCGAAGACAGAATCTTGCCAAAAAGCTTTTTTCAAGGATACAGTATATTGTTAACGTGCGGCACAAACACAAAACCATACGGGACACAATACACGTCAGAAGACTAAAACCATATCACACGAGCATTGCCTTCCAACACAGGCCCCAGGAAGGCCATTAAAAGGAAAAGACAGGCGATACACTAGCCCAGACACAACAGAAAAACAAGTTACCGCATGTTGAAAGACATAGACAATCACAACCGCGTGGAAAATACTAACACCCCACACAGCGAGGAAAGAGACGGCAAACTACCGCCACCACACCTAAGTATACGAGAAGGAAGATCAGCGGAGAAACTGTACACACAATCAGACACACGGCTTAACAATACAAGCAATGCCCACGTACACTATATCAAGAACATCCACAAATTTAGTGACACCACTCTCAACCAGTCAGGAAAGCCATAGCAAACTACCTCACTATCTACCGCAACCCATAAACTGCGTAACTAACCAACTTCACACAAATATACACAGCAGCTAGACTGGCGCATAACACCGGAAAAGGCATTATTTTGCATAACTATTATTATTATTATTATCATTGTTATTAATAATACTGTTATTATTATCACGAATATTATCATTATCTACACACAGACACAATAGAATAAGGGGGAAAGCAACGAATTACGACGAATATATATATATATGAATGAAAAAATCCACAGCCTGCTTCCAGTCTCCGACCGGGTCAGGAATGGAATGAATGAAGCCCCCATCTAGCGGCGAGGATATGAACTGTGCCGGCTGCCGAGGCCTGACGCACTCCTCTGGGGCAATGATTAAATGCATGACAGATGAAATGAAATGATAGTGGAGAGTGTTGCTGGAATGAAATATTGACAGGGAAAACCGGAGTACCCGGAGAAAAACCTGCATACACGAGAAATAAATATAATATGAATATATTAATATTTATTGAACTAAACACAATGTGTTCATAGTTATTCTATAGAATACGCCAGTTGCATCAGTCCTTTCCATAATGTGAGATCGGCAGAGTTGTTTGGGCACATTTGAACCGATGATACTGTGGGCAGGCTTGGTGGCAGAGTTCGCAGACACATTCATTGTCGGCGTTGTGGAAACCTTTCCTGCTGCAGATTCGATGGTGGAATCCATGTATTTCCCCTCTTGTGTAAAGGCGGCGGAGTTCGTAACCGGCTGTTTTCCATTCTTCCTCTTTCATGGCCGGGGTTCGGTAGAATGCCGGGTCGATTTCTGCTGCTTTCTGTACTCGTTCTTCCAAGAACTTGTCGCATGCTTCGGTTGAGGTCAAGCTGTATATTAACATCATGTCTTCTATAAATGTCGTTGTTCCCGCCAGTTGATATTGAGGAAGAGAAGAAGATATGCACAACATTAACAAACATTAAGCCTATTTTCATCCAACACACTACACAAAGTGAGACGAAGAACGGAAAGAGAGAGAGAAGAGTAAACAAAAATACACCGTGAATTATTATTATTATTATTATCATTATTATTACTAGCACTATCATTACTATAAATGTGCCGCCCGCCAGCAAATACATAACGCAATTCTAAACACCAATCAGTAATAACCCTCAGAAGGAACACACGAGAACACAGACCATCACAACAACACAGGTTATCATTCGAGCCTCGCTCATCAGCCTCATTCGGACATACTCACACGACACATCAAGGTCAAACATCCCAAAGCCATTTACCGTTCAGAATACAAACACACTTGCGTCATACGCATCGCGCCCGACATCAGTCATCGAGGCCGCTCGGCCGCCCACACACGCGCTTGCAGAAGCCACAATTTTGAAACGCTCCCCCCTTACCTCACCTTGTCCCTTACTTCACCTTACCCCACCGCTCCGCGCTCACGCCTACAAGCAGCTCACATCACTCACGCACATGGATCACTTCCTACACGCTCAGCCAATCAAGGCGGACCTAGATAATACGTCACAAAACACGCCACACTCAAATACATAAACATTGCCAATCCACTCAACGCTCAGCCCTTATACCAAAACACTAACACTCCAACTAACGAAACTAACAAACCAGCGACCCGAGTACACTAACCAAATAACCAAGTAACCAACCAACTAACAAACTAACTAACCAATTAACTGACGAACCAACTAACTAACCAATTAAACTGAGCACCAACTAACCAGCGAACATATCATTTACTCAGCTAATCAGCCCACGCATTCGTTACAAAACCAAGAACACCTATTCCAACCCCCGCTACCTCACTCAAACCTCCACCACAACGCCGAGCCTGAGCACACTCAACCTATACGTATATACAAAGACGGACGGCAACATTCACACATATTATACGCTTAATCTCTACACACACTACAGCTCCATCAAGATACATCGCCTCAGACCAAGATCTCACACAAGACAAACAGCAAAGCAACAGAGCCCACGAGATGATCAACCAGCTTGCACCAAGACGCCAGTAATGGGACACAGTGCAACTACACGCCCTTCCTTCTCTCGTATCCCAAAGGACGGAGAAGAGGGAAAAACACACGCACACATACCGGACATAATGCGTACACACCAGCCACGGCGAAACTCAAAGCCATTTACACAGAGTCCCCGAACAGCAAGAAAGAAGATAAAGCATCAATAAATCACACGAAGACCATGAAGATCAATAAACAACAGGCGCACACAGTCGTGCAACCCACAAACATTTATACAGCGTCCCAGTTACCGGGGAACGAAGAAAGAAGATAAGTTAAGAAATATAATATATGAAAATACATGAAGATTTAACACAACACTATATATAAGTCATAGTACGCACACGATTACAAATCACTCATCGCCTCAGCAGAGATGCCTCGAAAAAAGAGAAGAGCCTCATGAATATTAATTCAAAACCACACGCGTACACAAGACACTAGCGCAGATTCCACCTACTCGTAGCTAACGTCAAGAAAAGAAGATTATTGTTATGAAAATTATGGAGAGCTCACCAACACACCACTCTAGACGCTAAGTGCAACATCAAAAAAATACCGCAAACGTGCAAGAAGAACAACGCGACAACAAGCGAACATAAGCCGTACCATGCTACCACAGCTACTCTTCCGTCATCGAAGGATCGATCCCACACCGTAAAACACGATTTACTCACTCATGCACGCATTTACACAGATTTGTTGCAGCAGAAGAAGCAGAACACGGCCCAGCATTGCGAACATGTACAGTACTGTCTAATAATCCCATGCCAATAACATGTATAACTTCCTTTCCAGGACCTGACACACACCCAGCAGAAATGAACACTACCTTATGTTACATGCAGCATACACTATATCTTTCCACAGCGCACAGAACTTCAGGAAATCATCGACACAACAATTTCCGATGACTGTGGGACATCGGACATTGAACGCGTGATTACACAAACAAATTAATATCATACGCACACCAAATGCCACTTACGCGGCAAAATAAACAACAGCGAGAGATATCATATTTGGTAAATGACATCCCACACTGATGAACAAAGTTGCCTGCCCACAGGGGGTAATTTTACATTCAACCCTAGATGTAGCGTGGCCACGTAGATCGTAAGCTAGACATAGCATGACCACTTAGAACTTAAGACTAGATGTAGCATGGACATAGATCATAAGACTAAATATCATAGTTCATAAGCTAGACATAGGATGGTACCATAGATATAAGCTACTTATAAGCACAACTAATATATAAAACATATTTCACAGTGCCATAGCATGCCTTCATCCCATACAATAAAAACATTATCGAAATCAAATCATTCACAATCATCCTACCCTAAACCAACGCAGACTGTAAACCATTGTAGACTACTATAAACCATAACCTGTAATTTCATGTCAATGTATATGTAAACTCATGTAAAGTGCAATTGCAAACCAGTACGTAGTATAATCTGTAATTCCATGTAAATGTAAATGCTAGCTACAAATTGTTGTAAACCATCTCGTAAACACCGTCATCTCACAATCATCCACACAGAATGTAAAGAACAATGTACCTCCATCTTACCTCGCCTAACCAGAGCACACTCACTTAACCAACAAAGAAGAAGAAAGAACAACACACCCACACCGCCCTACGCCTCACACAATGATCCAGGACGATCATTAAACGGAGAAGAGGTATTGTTATGCCCGAAAGGCTATGGATGGTGGGATAGTAACAATCCTAACACTGCTTGATTTCAGTAAAGCCTTCGATTCTGTTGACCATGACATATTACTCTCTTGTCTATTTAAAATTCATCTCTCCATGAACAGTATCCAATGGATGGACTCTTATCTACGTGGACGTCAACAATGTGTTAAAATTAACTCAAATCAAAGGTCTTCATGGCGTTCAGTAGAGAGAGGAGTCCCCCAGGGGTCAGTCCTAGGACCGCTCCTGTTTTCAATATATATAAACGACATTACGTCATCAATCACTAAATGCAAACACCACCTATATGCTGATGATGTACAACTCTACCTGCATTCAGCACCAGAAAAACTATCGGAAGCAATCGGCACCTTTAATGAAGACTTAACTGAAATCTGTAACTGGACTCGCTTACATGGACTACGACTCAATGAGGCTAAAACCCAAGCAATCATAATCTCCCACCCGAAAATCCTCCTAAAACTAAAAATTGAACCCACTTTACCAAAATTACGCTTGTGCGATTCCCCAATCGAATTCCGAGAGTCAGTTAAAGATCTAGGCGTTATTATAGATGAACATCTTTCCTGGACGCAGCACGTCTGCAATGTTTCCAGAAAAGTATTTTCCGCATTGAATTCACTTAGAGATTCTGGAATATTTTCTCTCGTGTATTAAAAGAACGACTTGTTTCCTCCCTAATATTGCCTCATTTTGATTACTGCGATGTAGTATGCAAAGATCTCACTGTTACTCTTAAGAACAAACTCCAACATGCACAAAATGCATGTGTACGCTACATATTTAATTTACGGTATTATGACCATGTCACCCCCGCTTATGAGCAACTTAACTGGTTACGTCTAAATCAACGCCGCGACCTCCATTCCTTACGTCTTCTTCAACAAATACTCTCAACTTCAACTCCAGCTTACCTGCATTCTCAGTTTCACCGCCTCTCGTACGAGCATACTCTTGGAACACGGTCAAAAAACGACACACTCTTGCTGATACCCATACACCGCACAGTACGCTATGCCAACTCCTTCGTTGTTGCTACTGCACGACTGTGGAACAATCTGCCTCGCTCTGTCAGAGGAGCAACTCCGTCCAGCTTCAAGCAGCGTTGCCAGCAGTACATACTCACTAAGTAAATGAAAGTTGAACTCAACACTTATGCTTATATTCTTACATCGTATTACATATATTCAAACTTTCCAATTCTCACTTTCTCATTTACTCTCTATTTAGATATCTAAATAACCTCCTTCAGTAACGACTAATTATCTTCAACATCATCACCATCATTAGTCTACTTTTTTTTAGTATTTCCTTTACCTTACTGTAATTTTAAACTTACTTCTAAGTATTTCAGTTATTCTCCCTAACAATGCAACAATTTACACCCTACACCACCAAGCTAATCCAGTTTATATGTATTTTATATTGTAAAAATTGTTAGAATTAAGTTGTATTTGTATTGTTCATTATCAAGCTAATCCATTTCATATGTATTTTATATTATATCAACATTGTAATATTGTTAGATTTAAGTTGTATTTGTATTGTTCATTACTTATAATTTGTACAATCTGGTTAGATGGAAGAGAGGGCCCAATGGCCCTAATCTTGCCAGCCTAAATACATCTATCTATCTATCTATCTATCTATCTATCTATCATCTCCTTTTCCACGCCATAACCATAAGGAAACCAACAGCAACAACTACACCAGACTGGCGAACCAACTTACACACATGAAGAAACATTTCAACACAGGGTAAACACCGAGCTAGTAACAGTATCTAGCACATATCATCACACAAGAACGCTGACACAGGTTTCGACACGTCCAGAATTACTTTAAATAGAGAAGCTCCGAAAGGGAAGGGATCTCTCGCTTGTGGAATCACTGCCCGTCGCCATCGCTGCAAATCTACAAACTAGGTGAGTATCGCTCTTAGGTTAATCCTTTAGACTTTCCTTCCAATTCCACACCTAATTGCTCTGTTATCATCTTTCATTGCATTTCACGCCACTGTATTACATTTTGTGTCGCTAGAGACCTTCTAGTAACCGACATTCATCACATTCGTGGAATAAACCACTAATACACCCTCAGCTTGTGCCCTTGTATTTTTAAACATTCCACTCGAACTCCTGACTCCCGGCTCGCCCTGAGTAGCTAGTTCCTGTACACCCGCTGGCTGTCCAGTCGGCCTGCCTGCCTGCAGCCCGCTGCGTCAGCTACCCTACACTCACTCGCCCACGGAAGCAAGGCCATAAGCTAACCTTCAATTCAGCGTACACACGTCATACTCTCAGTGCAATTAAACTCACGTGTCACCCTCCAGACAGCTCATTGCCCCTTACTCCAGCTACACCCCTGAGGGCAATTTAATATCCTCTTCTGCCCCACCGTTCTTTGTCACAATGCTTCCAAAATAATAAAGGGGTCCACAACCTCTATTTCACTGCCAGCTATGCTAAGTCGATTCTCTGAGTTAACATTGACCCTCATTTCCTTAGTCTTCTTGGTATTGATTTTAAATCCAGCACCTGCTACGTCTTATTCCAGTATTCGCAGCTTCTCTTCAATGCCTCTGATGCACTGTACTATTAGGCAGATGTCATAAATCTTCTAGACGATCTCGCAGTCCCCACTGCATGTCTATCTTCCTCCGACCAGTCACTCGTTTCAACGCGTAAGAACAGGGTTGGTGAGAGGATACATCCTCGACATACCCAAGAGTAGACTTGTATGGGTTCCGTTAACCTTCTTCAATGCAAGACTTTCATAATAAACATAAATCTCTCTTATAATATCTATGGTATTTGGTGGACTGCCATATTCTTTCATGTTTTGCTCATTGCCTTCATATTCGCAGAATCAAAGGTTTTTTCAAAGTAAATGAAGGTCAAATATAGGCAACTCTGACAATCTATACTCACTTCTAATATAATAGTAGTGAGCTTATAAGGGCGACACAGCTGCAATGTTTACGGAAGTTTACGGAGTTTGCATTCAATAGGTTCTTAATACGTTTGAGGACAATTATGGAAAGCATTTTTTTTAGAAAAGATTTGTTATAATCATTCATCAGCGTCAAGGATATTGTCAAGATATTGTTTATGAGGTGTTTAAGGGGGGATGCAATCGGAAATGCAAGCTTTTCCTTAAAAAATCATTACAACCATAGTTTTTGAGTTAAAGGCATGAAATTTTGTGTGTAGATAGATAACTGTAATAAATGAAAAAATATAAGTAGAGACCTAGATGTAAGGCATATACATTAATGTTATAAGAGTATTAACAGTTATGCCCTTTTTGCATGAAAGCCATAAGAGGAATTCTAATGATACAATCACTTTGAAATTTTTACTGTATGAAGCTATCACTACAATATGAATACTGAACTAGAATAAATTACATATGCATATAAGTTCTTTACTTTAAAAATCTTGAACTTACTGTCACAGAAATAAGACATTTATTCATCACATAAAACCCTATAAATAAAAATTACAAATGATTACAATTGTAGTTCCATATATTCCACAATGTGTAATGAACACCTCCTGAAAAAATCATAGCTCTGCGATTTATAGTTTTTGAGAAAAGGCTTCAGATTCTACAACAAATGTATATTAGAGAAAAATGCATTTAAACATTTGGTTACCATATTCAAACATGAAAAATGCTTATTTGACTTTAAAATCCTCCATATTCATACTCTTCATCGTCCAACATTCTTTTCTGCCCTCTTATTTTCTGTCTGGCTTCCAGCTCAAAATCTGACATCCCTTTCTCAGCTATCATGAGTCAATTCTTGTCAATGGTGTTGAACGCCTTTATGGTGAACACTCCTGGATTCACACCAAGTATATGTGCAGAGTTTGACATTTAATGTTTTTTAATGAACTTCCATGCCTCCGATAACTATAAAATGTGTACACAATGTAAATTACACTATGGAGATTACGAATAACATGTTTCCAAAAAATCGATTTTCGACACAAATTTCATTACACCCCCCCCCCCCCCTTAAAAATTAAATTGTTTTTCAGTAGTGATTTTCTATTGCCTTTCTTCCCTATGGAACTAGACTCACGTATCTCTTCCGTCTGCAGGAAGGTTTCCACACCGTAAAAATGGAGTGACAACTGTAAGGAAAAGGTCCTATAAGTAATTAAAAGACTCAGTAGCTTATAAACGTTTATATCCAGTCATACTTACATTTTTTTCTGTGGAAAACATGAAGATGGGCAGGTTGCAATGAGAATGTCTACGATAAGACTGATATTCAGCTGTGAAAAAGCATAAAGTGTGCTTAAGGTTTATTTTTTCACATTCTTTTAATAAGCATATGTTGCGGAAAAAACCGTATGACATAACAGGAAATTTAGTTCCGACGATGATTGGTAATTTTCTATTATCATCATAAAGTTCTACAGCGCAGAGACAGCAACTAAATCATAACATTATTTCATTAAACCACGTACATCAGTCTACTGTAGTGAACAAGTAGAATGCTTTAAATTGATATTATCCTCGTTACCTAATTAAATACTAAAGAAAGTATGCATTTTTTTTAGCAAACTAACGCATTTTGTCAGCCAAATTATCTTGAGCAAGCAATACTAATAAAGCTCATGAAAACACGTAAGAAATATTTACATTTCTGGACATAAAATATGGAACATGCATACAGCAATGTGCAAGTGATACCACATCGCAGTGAGGAGTGCAACTAATAATGCATAATGATGCATGAGGATACCAGCGAAGCACGTGATATAGAGGGAAGTGTTTGCTTCTGGAGAAGCTAAAAATGCATACTTGACTATCATATTAAGCCCTTAGGACTACACATTATAACAGAATGTTGACTGTGAATGCAATATTGGCTACTGAATCTAATTGATCAAGATCTTACAGTGGTTCTGAAAGATGCTGGTTGGTCAGTTAGCCACTTACATGGGCCGTGTATCGACACTGTAATACTGTAAATTTTCTGTAGACACACAATTTTCACATGTCACATAAGCGAGGCTCCGGAGTCTTACACAGCCCCGCAGAATGTAAAGACTGTTGCCATACCCTGATATTCTGAGATCTGTGATACTTGCACTGCAAACTGAAGTGTACTAGACGACAATGGGCAAGTGTTTGAACGAGGGTGGACTACAATCACAGTGTCCTCTGCACCGTTTGTCGTAGGCATCAAACCATTCTGTGGCATGTATAGAGTGGTGCACTTAAAATGAACAATAGGAGCAAAGTGGCATGGATTTCCATTTTAGATGAGCCACGCCATTCTGGGCGTGGTACATCAAAAGCCAAAGTTAGCATCCAGCTCATATTATTCAATGCCACAAGTTCTCCACTCCTGGGCGTTATGGAGGGGGCTGGCATTAGTTATAACTTCGAAACATGACCCTTTTTTGTTCAGGACTCAATGACTACGATGTATATTGAACGGTATTCTGCGAAACAATAGAGCACATCCACGTACCGCACTCATTGAAAGACAAATTCTCTGGATATCAACTATGTTGAACGTGCATGGAGTCTCTAAATGACAGACCATCGAAATTGTTGAGTTTCTACGGCCTCAGCCGATAGCCTGCCAACGACGTATGTTGAATAGCATTCTATGGAACAATAATGCACATCCACATATCGCATCCATCAAGAGACAAACTCTACAAAATAGAAAACTTATCTTGGCATGCGAAGTTGATGTGGCAATCACCAACAGAACATGTATGGGACGAATGGAACCCATTCGTCCGGATCTCTTCCAAAAGTCCCTTACCTTGAAAATAAAATTGTACATTGTTGCAGTAGAGACGCTGAAATGAATGACAGAATGTAACCATCATCCTGGAATGCTATCTGCTCCGTAATGTTCTGAAGTGGCATCATGTTTTGTTGACAAACGCCTGTAATTCCTATCTAGGATATCGTGAATTGTCTGGTGTACAGAGACCATGTGCAGCAACCTGCGATTAATGGGTTTGCAACTGTCAGCGAGGTGTTTACATTAGTGGGTGATAAAGCTCGTCCCCATTGAGCCAGAATTGTTGATCAGTTCCTTGAGACACACAGCGCACAAAGATTCGTGTGTCTGGCATATTCTCTGGACATGAACTATGTTGAACGTGCATGGGGTCTCTAAAAGAGACTAATTTCCACCCAATCTAACCTCACGGTTACCCTTCAAGAACTGACTGCAGATGCTATCCAAGATCATGACGGTTTGAAAAAGACACATTGGATCCTTTGGTGCTTACCATGCCTTGTCTAGTTCCTTCATGTATCAAAGTCTGAAGGGTACTACATATGGTAGTGAACTTTTATACAATAAATGATCACTTTGTGTTCAAACTCCCAATTTAGGAATCGCGTTCTTCTGTTGCCTTTGTGTTTACATCGAATCACTGAATCACATTTTTATTCTTCTTTGATGCTCTCTGAACTACGCATTGAGATTAGGTAGCCTACATATTGCACCGAAAAAATTTACACAAATCCTGAATATGCAAAACAATTTTTGAGTTTTGCATAAAAATAACATTAAAATTTGCCTGTACAATCTTTAGGATTTAAAAGTTTAAATTTATTTGTGAGTGAGATGTTAAGAAACCTGGGATAGGAAAGCTTGGTAGAAAGAACATATACATTGGGAACATGAGAGTAAGACTGAGGGGGTATGTAAAGGTAGTTATGACCATGACCATGACCATAAAGTGAGAACGAGTAAGTGGAATAATGGTTGGATAAAGTATTCAAATATGGGGAGAGGTGAAAAGGAGAGGAAAGGTTTACCAGAGGACGTCGTTAGCCTTTTATCAGAATATGTTCATAAATTCAAGGAAAAGGTCAGGCGATGGCAGAAATAAAGAAGGTAAAAGGAGAATATTTATTTAGTTCGTAGGCTTTCGCGGCTTTCTAGGCTCACAGGATGGTGCCGCGTCGTGTATCGGTGAGAGGATGGGTGCGTGTGTGTGTGTGTGTACGAGAGAGAGAGAGTGAGAGTAGAAGAATACATTTTGAGATTTTCTTTTTAGGCAGTGAATATTTTAGATAGTAATAAATGTATAGTATTGGGTACTGAAACCGTATTTTGCATTTAGTTAGAAATAGGTTAAGTTGGCAATAACACTGATGGCAGTACTGCGACATTCTTTGGAATGCAGGTGCGCGATGTGACTATGGCGAGGTTAGGAGCAGCCAGCAACCCGCCATACAAGCGACGACCACATGCTAGACATTTGTAATACCTGTATTGAATACGAGATGGAGACAGCTCCACTGTCGTTATGTTGCTCGCTGTGGTAAAGAAAGATACACTTTGCAGTATAAAACAAAGATTGGGAAATGCATTCTATGGACGAAGGAATATAACTGAGAACTTTTATATGAGTACAAATGCATACAGTACTATAACAGGTGATTATCGAACTCGACACTGTGTAAACATCGATTGTCACTATCGTTTCGAGAACGAGGTGCATTGTGGATCAACTGGTGACAGTATGATTTACGGGAGCAGTTGAAGAGGATAGTAGAGATTACAATTTCAGCCAGGAGGGTCATAGCTCTCTAGTCTAAGCACGAGTGCGTGCGTTGCCGTGAAATCGTGTTTGTTGGGTAACGTGGAGTTGAACCGACGTATACGTGTTATAGTACAAAACGTGATAGGATTTTCGTCTGATCTTATTATAGTTTCAGACAGTGTTAACCTTCAATTTGAGCACAGTGAACTTGCATTCACGTATGATAACTTCTTCTCAAGCCAATAGCATAACAACTTGTTCTACATTGCAGTACAATACAAACAGCATTAGCCATGATTGTGAAGAATGATATGAGAAGAGAGAGATATTGCTGCGTTATGAAGATGCAGAACATGGGCTGAATACAGACAAGGAATGTGACACATAGCAGCATTACATACTCGGGACGATTACTTGATTCCAATATGAGCAACTACAGTACAAGGCTTTACAAGAGAAGACTGAAGAGATTGTGAAAGTCGGAATGACAATTCGTACCGCTACATAATGAAACTATTTTGGCTTACTACAACATCGTTATCGTGCTCTCTAGCAAGTGATAGAACAATGAACTTTGTTAAACGAACATCTGTTAGCTTTATCTCGTTCGCGACCGGTAATCGGGTCTTCTTGATGTCCAGTCGTTTCGTGATCGGTGCAGCTGAGCAGATGTGGGTTCGAGCCTTGACAGGAGTTTGTGTTCTAACATTCTCACTTCATTCAACTAGAACTTCAACAAGTTTTCTTTTAGTAGACGGTATGAATTTGTCATGCTTTTGAATGCTCCTTTTCACCAATTTTGATTAAAGTAGTTAAGAAATACAGCCGAGGGCTAGGGTGACTCTTTAGTCATTTCTGTCTGAGTATGTATTTCATTTTGTTGTTCAATTTAGTAGTTATTGTAGTGTTATTTTGAACATTACGTTGCCTTGATTAAGATATAATTTGGGAATAAATAGAAGAATATAGTTTGTTGGGAACACAACATGAGAAAATCATAGTAAGAAGACGACGGTAAAATTATATAAGAATAATTCTAACTCAAGCAGATGTCCCATATCCAACGTATACGCGAATTCGATTTGAAAAATTTTCTGCACTCTTTCAATTTGATATCGAATATTTTTGAAAGCTCATGCAAGTTTATAGTTTATTAGATAGACATTCAGGTCTATATTTTTGTCAATTGAGCATAGTAATGGAACATAGTGATTTCTAGTACGTTTATTTGCGATTGTGCGAATTTATTTCCGGTAATCCAGATTTTTGAAATTTTCATTTTTGATTTCGACACCTTTTGTGAGCTCGTTCAGTTTTTAAATTTTTGTTGATTCTTATGAGAAACTACAACTTGGTTTAGCGTTCAAATCTAATGGTTAACTTGTACCTTCTCAAGATAGGCTTTTCTCCATGCTGTAGGTTTTGACGTTTCTTCCTTAGAGGAGGATCTCAGGCTGAATTATTTTCAATTAGGCGAAAACTGAATCGTTCTTTTCACAGTGGTCGGTCGAGAAATATTGAAAGAAATACTTTATATGAGAAAGTGTAATTAATACTAAGATGCAATGAAAAGAAATAAATGTTTAAAATATATGTAAGTCATAATTGAGATGACAGATCTTTCGAATTCTCACACAGTTATTTGAACTTGTGAATACAATATTTTATCACTGTTCTGATAAAAATTATTCTCGACACTTTAACTTTTGGCTAATTTGAAGCAACATATTTATCTATGATTGTATAAAAACTTGTGTAATATTTGAAATGTTTGGAAATTATTAGGAGCTGTTGAGCGATAATATGGTAATAATGGAATTTTGTCTGCGTATTTGAATTGCAATTTAGGAGATATTAGACATCTATAGATAGTCAATATCAGTTTTTCCAGCACTGAATTAGCTATGGAGCTATTGCTGAGTGCACTACGGTGTATTATTTTGAACGTGAAATTGAGTCACGATTTTAGCTAGTGGAAAGCTAATGTACAATTTTGAATCCAACATTTGTGAAACCAAGTATTGTAACAACATCGTTAATAATTTGTTTAAAATTTAGCAACAATTGTTTTTAGAGTAGAGTCTAATTGGAAAGACTGTAATATTAATACTTGTATAAACTTCTGATATTAATAACTAAAATATTGAGTGAAAGAAAATCTAATATCTGTGAGAAAGTGAAATGAAACATAATCATTATAATTAATAACATGACGTCCGATTAGCTTAATTGTTTGTCATTTAGGACGGAACAGACTTGAAATTGAAACCACATAAATGAAAATGTATATGAATACATGAAAGTAACAGAGATGAATAATTTTAGGCGCAACTAACTCTCAGAATTAAAATGTAATTATGTAAATTAGGTGTATATATTTAAATAGCTACGATAGAGTAAGGTATTTCATATTTTTGTCAAAAAGGGTTTACGATCATAACATAAGATTTTGTGTGTAATTTTTTTGTTTTTTGAATTTCATTGATAATGATGCGACGTCAGGCAGATTTGTGTGGCCTAGTTAAGGCAGTTGCCACTTATACATATTTTTCATGCTTCGGCAGAGGCATAAGATTATATATTTTTGTTCAGTGGAGTTTCTACTTCACGAAACTGCGGTTTTAGTTAATAAACTGTTGTTAAATTTAAAAAATTCTTATGAATGACTTAGTGATTTCTGTTCGAACGACGATGTGCTACGAGGACCAGTGGGTCATTTGCTAGGATGCTTTGTTACGCGCCCGAGATAAGATTAATTTAATTAATTTTTAAGAGTCTTGTTAGCTCACTTTGGGCTATTTTTCATTTTTATTTCATCGACCACTGTCATCTTCTTATCACATTCTTTTTAATTTTTGTGGTATTCCTATCCACGGTCGATCCTTGTTGGTGGTTTCTTGGGGGTATTTCAGCCGGGGCTTCCAGATTCTACGATCCTGCTTTTTTCTTCGGATTTCACCAGGTAAGACCACGTGGATACGGGTGCACATTAATATGGCGACCCAACTATTGTGGCTATCGAACTGCTTTAATTCGAATGCCGTAGTGGATGGACACATTAATTTGGAGACCCTAGCATTGTGACATTCGAGTTAGCATTCTCGAGCACTATATTGGATAGTCGTCTTCGTAAAAGAACCCATTTTTCATGCGGTTAACGAGTTGACTTGTTCGAATTTCTAGTCGTCAGCATTTGTCTTTGGCATTGCTACGACTATAGAGTTCGTGGGAATTCGCGTTTCTTGGAAACTTGGACTTGAGTTTACTCAATCTACCTGGTATACAGATAGAATTATCGTCAGTTAATTTAAATTCATTAGATATTTTTGCTTTGCTTTAAATGTAATTGTACATGATTACGGTTTGGTCATAAGAGACACGCCTTGGAAACTTTTATAGATCAACGTGGTCATATGGGGCAGCATATGGGGGTCGTTTTTCACCCCATGCTTGTCGGCCATTTTATGCTTGTTACCGGCGATGATAATTGGAAGATCATCAGTCATACTAAATTCATTTCTATTTAATAATAAATTTAATAAGCTAGACTTGAGATTATAACTTTAATTAGTTCTAATATGAATCACTATGCGCATTTACCTCCTATTTTCTAATAGTTTTAAATTAGTTAATAAGTGTAGATGCAAAACAAACTATATTGTTCATATTGGTGAAGAGGGTCAATCTGAGTGTGTCAATTCTGCTATAAATGTGTTGCATTTCTGTATTTCTCCATTTAACATTGTATGATGTCAGGTGCGGCGACTATGGACGATGTCGTGGCGTTGTTACATGCCATTCAGGAAAAGCAAAGCAAGCAGGAGCAGGACTTAGCTGATATTAAGTCAAATGCTCAAACTAGCTTGGACAACTTAAACGAAACAGTGACTAAAAATACAAACTCAGCTCAAGCTGATATGTCCCAGCTTCACTTATCCCTTAAGCGTTTACAGGAGAGTAACCGCAAAATTTCTGATAGATCCAAAGAAATTAAGGAAAAAATAAATGATGTAGAAACTAGTGTAGATAGTGTTCTAGAAGATGTAAGGCTTGTAAATTAGATATAAGCAATGTTAATGTAGAGGTTAGCCACGTACGCCCTAGTGTAGCCACAACTGAGGCTAAGCTTGATTTAGCACAAAATGATATCACTGATACTAAAAGTAAAATCATAAGTACTGAGGCTAAGCTTGATGCCACTCAGCAGAAGGTCACTAGAACTGAGGAGAGAATAATAAGTACTGAAGCTAAGCTTGATGCCACTCAGGAAAGAATCATCAGTACTGAGGCTAAGCTTGATGCCACTCAGCAGAAGGTCACTAGAACTGAGGAGAGAATAATAAGTACTGAAGCTAAGCTTGATGCTACTCAGGAAAGAATCATCAGTACTGAGGCTAACATTTTAAATACAGAAAACCTTGTAACCAGCATGCAGTCAAATATTTCTGGCATTAAGGAGGAAGTCAGAAATGTTAGACTGGAACTGGAAAACAACCAAAAAGAGAATCAAAATAGTTTAGATGCCCTTCAGGTACAATTTTCTAACGAGGCTATCACCACACAAAGGACCTTATCAAAATTAGAGGGTGATATGGTTCTTTTGAGGGAAAAAGTTAATGATCACAACAAGGTTTTGAGAAAGGATCTTGAAATCGATCTCAAGGCTATTGTTAGCGAACAAGTAACAATAATAAGAGGTGAAATTACAAAGATTAATGAAGATGTTATTAACAATGTTAGGTCCGAATTGGAATTAAAGGTTGCTAAGGCCGAAATTAGATTGAATAAGGATATTTCTCAGGCAAGAGAAGATGCTGAGAAAAGGAGCGAATCAGTTCAGCTAACTAATACCGATAGCATAAATAACCTTAGGGAACATCTTGAATCTCAGGTTAAGAACGTAACTCTTAAGTTAGATCAGGTCAGGATAGATATAAATTCAGAGAGAGAGAGAGAGAAAAAAATACATCAGAGTTGAATGAAATCAGGCAGGAGTTATCAAAATTTAATTTAAGTGAACATGTTGATGTTAATGCTTTAAGAAGCGAGTTTAAGGCACAATTCGAATCACTAAAAAGCACTATGAATTCCGATAGGGCAGGTATAGTTCAGAATCCTAGTGATGGGTTAGATAGTACGTCCCTAGCAAGGAATTCCATAGCTCGGTCAAATGGGACAGGAGTTGTGGAACAGCCTAGACAAAGGATAGAAGTCCCCAATACGAGTACTCACGAATATGCTCCTAGAGACTTTAGAACATCGACACCCAACGACAGGTCTAATGTCACAATTGTGAGGAGTTATGAAGAGAAAATTAAAAAGTTTTCTAATTCAGAAAACTTAACTCCGATCGAGTTTATACGAAACCTACAAGACTATTTTGTGGAACATCATGTAGCCAGAGACAGGGAGCTACGGATTGTAGAAATGCATTTAGCGGATGGTCCTTTAAATTGGTTTCGCGCATTTCGTTACACGTTTGAAAACTTCGAGCAGTTTTCAGAATCGTTTATAAAGCGATTTTGGTCAATCGAAACTCAACATGCTGTGAGAGCTGAGATATACTCGAGGAAGTATAGTAGTACTGGTCCGACTAGTTACTCGGAATTCTTTACGTCACAGTTAGCCAGACTCCGTTTTCTTAAACCACCTTTGACCAGGAAGAAATTCTAGAGACCATTTAGGAACAGTTACCGGTAGAGGTCAGGCGTAACATTGTTTCGTCTGGAGTAGCCGATTTAGCCACGATGGACGATCTACTTCGTAGGCTGGATCATACATCCATTCCACCCACGATTATAAAAAGCGGAAGAGCGGAAAGCAAAACAGTAAACGCTGTGGTAATGGACAGGCCTCAACAAACCGACAAGACAGGTCAAAATGAGTCAAAATGGACAGGTTACAATAGGAATAACAGGTATTATGACCAACAGAGAGATTATAGGAATAATCAAGAGCCATATAGGAATTATCAGTCAAATTATTATCGAGGTCAACAAAAGTCATATCAGTATAATAGAGATCAGGATAGATACAGACCTTATCAGGATAGGGAAAGGAATGAGCGATTCAACAACAGATATTCTGACAGAGAACAGAATCAACAGAGAAATAATAGATATCGAAACAAGAATAATGACGGTAGATCTTATGCCAATGAAGACAGACAGGGCTATTTCCAAAGACAACAAAATACCCAGCAGGGTTACTCAAGGTACAAAAACGACCGTGATAAGGATTATCAGACACAAGAAGAAAAACAACAGTCTAGAAAAGACAGAGAAAATAGGGAAGAGAGAAACAAACGAAGAGACACAGAGAGTGATCAAGAACCAGGGACAAGCCAACCAGCTGAGAGGCAAGAGAGGCGTCCCGATGAAAAAAAAAGAAACGCCAAATTTAGATTCCAAGAGGAAGTAAATGATTACTCATCTCCGTTCAACATAGTAATTCATGACGTCTACGAGGTAACAGACGAAGATCTGTTGTATGAAGAAAAGGAAGGATTTGTGAAAAACCTCAGGAAATACCATAGAAAGGTAGAGCAATGACAAAATACTGTTCATATTGAGAATATCTAGAAAGATGAAATAAAAGTATTCTCACACTTTTATTTGTTGAGTTGGGAGAGAGATGAAACCGTATTTTGCATTTAGTTGGAAATAGGTTAAGTTGGCAATAACACTGATGGCAGTACTGCGACATTCTTTGGAATGCAGGTGCGCGATGTGACTGTGGCGAGGTTAGGAGCAGCCAGCAACCCGCCATACAAGCGACGACCACATGCTAGACATTTGTAATACCTGTATTGAATACGAGATGGAGACAGCTCCACTGCCGTTATGTTGCTCGCTGTGGTAAAGAAAGATACACTTTGCAGTATAAAACAAAGATTGGGAAATGCATTCTATGGACGAAGGAATATAACTGAGAACTTTTATATGAGTACAAATGCATACAGTACTATAACAGGTGATTATCGAACTCGACACTGTGTAAACATCGATTGTCACTATCGTTTCGAGAACGAGGTGCATTGTGGATCAACTGGTGACAGTATGATTTACGGGAGCAGTTGAAGAGGATAGTAGAGATTACAATTTCAGCCAGGAGGGTCATAGCTCTCTAGTCTAAGCACGAGTGCGTGCGTTGCCGTGAAATCGTGTTTGTTGGGTAACGTGGAGTTAAACCGACGTATACGTGTTATAGTACAAAACGTGATAGGATTTTCGTCTGATCTTATTATAGTTTCAGACAGTGTTAACCTTCAATTTGAGCACAGTGAACTTGCATTCACGTATGATAACTTCTTCTCAAGCCAATAGCATAACAACTTGTTCTACATTGCAGTACAATACAAACAGCATTAGCCATGATTGTGAAGAATGATATGAGAAGAGAGAGATATTGCTGCGTTATGAAGATGCAGAACATGGGCTAAATACAGACAAGGAATGTGACACATAGCAGCATTACATACTCGGGACGATTACTTGATTCCAATATGAGCAACTACAGTACAAGGCTTTACAAGAGAAGACTGAAGAGATTGTGAAAGTCGGAATGACAATTCGTACTGCTACATAATGAAACTATTTTGGCTTACTACAACATCGTTATCGTGCTCTCTAGCAAGTGATAGAACAATGAACTTTGTTAAACGAACATCTGTTAGCTTGATCTCGTTCGCGACCGGTAATCGGGTCTTCTTGATGTCCAGTCGTTTCGTGATCGGTGCAGCTGAGCAGATGTGGGTTCGAGCCTTGACAGGAGTTTGTGTTCTAACATTCTCACTTCATTCAACTAGAACTTCAACAAGTTTTCTTTTAGTAGACGGAATGAATTTGTCATGCTTTTGAATGCTCCTTTTCACCAATTTTGATTAAAGTAGTTAAGAAATACAGCCGAGGGCTAGGGTGACTCTTTAGTCATTTCTGTCTGAGTATGTATTTCATTTTGTAGTTCAATTTAGTAGTTATTGTAGTGTTATTTTGAACATTACGTTGCCTTGATTAAGATATAATTTGGGAATAAATAGAAGAATATAGTTTGTTGGGAACACAACATGAGAAAATCATAGCAAGAAGACGACGGTAAAATTATATAAGAATAATTCTAACTCAAGCAGATGTCCCATATCCAACGAATACGCGAATTCGATTTGAAAAATTTTCTGGACCTTTTGAATTTAATATCGAATATTTTTGAAAGCTCATGCAAGTTTATAGTTTATTAGATAGCCATTCAGGTCTATATTTTTGTCAATTGAGCTTAGTAATGGAACATAGTGATTTCTAGTACGTTTATTGCGATTGTGCGAATTTATTTCCGGTAATCCAGATTTTTGAAATTTTCATTTTTGATTTCGACACCTTTTGTGAGCTCGTTCAGTTTTTAAATTTTTGTTGATTCTTATGAGAAACTACAACTTGGTTTAGCGTTCAAATCTAATGGTTAACTTGTACCTTCTCAAGATAGGCTTTTCTCCATGCTGTAGGTTTTGACGTTTCTTCCTTAGAGGAGGATCTCAGGCTGAATTATTTTCAATTAGGCGAAAACTGAATC
Organism: Meconema thalassinum; assembly: GCA_946902985.2. Classification (NCBI taxonomy): domain Eukaryota; kingdom Metazoa; phylum Arthropoda; class Insecta; order Orthoptera; family Tettigoniidae; genus Meconema; species Meconema thalassinum. The sequence continues at coordinate 578,650,588 of OX336389.2, forward strand.
GTTCTTTTCACAGTGGTCGGTCGAGAAATATTGAAAGAAATACTTTATATGAGAAAGTGTAATTAATACTAAGATGCAATGAAAAGAAATAAATGTTTAAAATATATGTAAGTCATAATTGAGATGACAGATCTTTCGAATTCTCACACAGTTATTTGAACTTGTGAATACAATATTTTATCACTGTTCTGATAAAAAATATTCTCGACACTTTAACTTTTGGCTAATTTGAAGCAACATATTTATCTATGATTGTATAAAAACTTGTGTAATATTTGAAATGTTTGGAAATTATTAGGAGCTGTTGAGCGATAATATGGTAATAATGGAATTTTGTCTACGTATTTGAATTGCAATTTAGGAGATATTAGACATCTATAGATAGTCAATATCAGTTTTTCCAGCACTGAATTAGCTATGGAGCTATTGCTGAGTGCACTACGGTGTATTATTTTGAACGTGAAATTGAGTCACGATTTTAGCTAGTGGAAAGCTAATGTACAATTTTGAATCCAACATTTGTGAAACCAAGTATTGTAACAACATCGTTAATAATTTGTTTAAAATTTAGCAACAATTGTTTTTGGAGTAGAGTCTAATTGGAAAGACTGTAATATTAATACTTGTATAAACTTCTGATATTAATAACTAAAATATTGAGTGAAAGAAAATCTAATATCTGTGAGAAAGTGAAATGAAACATAATCATTATAATTAATAACATGACGTCCGATTAGCTTAATTGTTTGTCATTTAGGACGGAACAGACTTGAAATTGAAACCACATAAATGAAAATGTATATGAATACATGAAAGTAACAGAGATGAATAATTTTAGGCGCAACTAACTCTCAGAATTAAAATGTAATTATGTAAATTAGGTGTATATATTTAAATAGCTACGATAGAGTAAGGTATTTCATATTTTTGTCAAAAAGGGTTTACGATCATAACATAAGATTTTGTGTGTAATTTTTTTGTTTTTTTTGAATTTCATTTATAATGATGCGACGTCAGGCAGATTTGTGTGGCCTAGTTAAGGCAGTTGCCACTTATACATATTTTTCATGCTTCGGCAGAGGCATAAGATTATATATTTTTGTTCAGTGGAGTTTCTACTTCACGAAACTGCGGTTTTAGTTAATAAACTGTTGTTAAATTTAAAAAATTCTTATGAATGACTTAGTGATTTCTATTCGAACGAGGATGTGCTACGAGGACCAGTGGGTCTTTTGCTAGGATGCTTTGTTACGCGCCCGAGATTAGATTAATTTAATTAAGTTTTAAGAGTCTTGTTAGCTCACTTTGGGCTATTTTTCATTTTTATTTCATCGACCACTGGCATCTTCTTATCACATTCTTTTTAATTTTTGTGGTATTCCTATCCACGGTCGATCCTTGTTGGTGGTTTCTTGGGGGTATTTCAGCCGGGGCTTCCAGATTCTACGATCCTGCTTTTTTCTTCGGATTTCACCAAGTAAGACCACGTGGATACGGGTGCAGTACGGGGATCCATATTGTTAAATGAAAGTTATTTACATTATTGAGTGTATACATACATACATATATTTGACACCAGAACAATAGCTCCACTTGCAAATAAATTCGTTTGAATTGATAGTAAAGAGTAGCACCAGTTCAATTTTTGTATGGATGTTCAAGCATTGCGTGCAAAAGACTACAAATAATTTCATTTAAATCAGAAGATACACGGCAAATAAACGAAATTTATAGGCAACGAAATATTTTTATACGGTAAAAGGAAGTGCGTTGTCGGGGAACTCATTTTGAATCTTTGATTATATACTTGTAGCAGTCTTACCCTAAAATTATGCAGGATGCACACTATGACTTACAACACTTTCGCAAGAAATATCGATAAAATTGAAAGGCAAGACAATGAAAATATGTTGCGATACCTGGGATCTGCCACGGACACCAGCATGACACTTGAACAACCTCAGCCACCCTTACTGACCGCAGTTCGTTAGACGTTCATTTTCCGAGTTCAAAGTTGTGGGGTACAATTCTCATACCGGTTGCGATTGTTGTTTTAAACAAGAGTTCTTGATTTATTTAGAGGCTTTGCGACATCAATGTCATGTAATCCCGTGTACTTAGGTTTGTGTGGAATTTGTATGATAACCTGTCTTATTGTGATGGATGCAGTAGTGTTTGTATTTGTAATTCAGAAGAGGTTTGAGGAGGAGACGGCCGTGGCCTTAAGTTAGGAACCATCCCAGCATTTGCCTGATGAAATTGAAGTAGGAAACCACGGAAAACCACTTCCAAGATGGCTGAGGTGAGAATGGAACCCACCTCCTCTCATTTATGCCTCACTAGGCTGAGTGTACTACGTTCCAGATCTCAGACCAGATTTAAATTTCTTGTCAGAGCCAGGAATCGAACTCGGACCTCTAGGGCGACATCCAAACATGCTAGCCGCTTCACCATGACGTGGTGATTTAAATAGAGAAGTATGAAGGTTATAGTATCTTTGTCATACACAATTATTCTATTGTGACTGCACCAAGTCAGAAGTGCGACCAAACCCGCAATTCTCCGACCTGATTTTGTAAATATTTCCAAGGGTGGATTTTTATGTCTTGTATCATGATACCATCTTAATTCACATTGTTTTATATCATATCATTTCATTTAATTAATTGTTTGCAAGGATTCACGTCAGGAGTAGGTCATTTTTATTGTAAAATTATAAATTTTGTCCATGGTTGGAAATTACGTCGAGCACAGAGACTCTGCGAGTAGCTAAATTCTGTTGGCATCCAGCTACAACTATAGAACCAGGGAAATACTTGCCTATTTTGGGTTCTGACCTCTGTCTAGGTCAGGGAAGAGCGCTTGGCACTATGTTGCACCACTGTGATGACTCACCCAGTTAGCGTGTGACGCTTTCATGGTGATTGGTAGCGGGCCCAGAAGGCGGGAAATAGTCATGTGATCACCCAGTAGTATTTAAGAGGTGGAACAGATGACTTACTTTCTTATTACTGCTTAATCCGATTGAATTTATTTGGCGTGTTTGTCGCGAAGTGTTTGAAGCAGATATTGCTGTTTCTTTGAATTGCTGTCTGATAGCGAAGTCATTCACACTTACGGTAGTCTGCGGAGTTGTTCTAACTTGTCTGTGTTGTCGGAACATTCGCTTGTTGTGTATACGGTGTTATACAATTGTGAAAAGGAATTTCAATGTGTATTATAGTAACTCGCAAGTCGAGCGGTGATGGTCTCTCATTCAGCCGAGATAATTCCATTTTGGTCTGAGTATGTGATAACGATAGTGTGCCACTGGGTCAGCATGGCTGACTAGCTAGCGGGTTTAACCCGAAAGTGAATGGGTTTCGCAGAGTCAAAGATGCGGAAGTCGCCTGACGGTAGATTGCAGTAAATTCCTAAACCATGTGTGAATTCAGCTAGAGCTTACCAACTAAAGCAAGTATTGCCAAGTCTAATTCTTTGGGAAAAGTAACCCTAGAATTAGCAGTGATGTAGTCATCCAGTTCCAGAGATATTTCACAACTATATGTTTTTCATCTGTAACCCTATCTTCATTCCAAGGGTTTATGATGATGATAATTGTTGTTTTAAGGGGCCTAACATCGAGGTTATCGGCCCCTAATGAAATGAAATGGCGTGAAATGAAAGAATGAAGATAAAAACAGCTCACTGCCATGGATGAAACGAAAATGGTTTATATAAAACAGACAGTGAGCCCCAACAATTCTGCCTTATTTGAATAAAAAGAATAAAAGGCGGATGGTAAAAAAATAAACAAATAAGGTATAGTGAACAATAAAATACATGAACGCAATAAAAACATAAAGCAGACTTAACTTGAATTAAAAGTCTTAACTTACATTAAAACTTAAAAAAGTAACCACTCTCCCTCATGAACCGGATGACGAGGTCTACTGACGGCCCGTCATCACGGAGAATAAGGGAGAGGGTATTAGGCAGTTTCAGAGTCCTTCGGAGATCGGCTAGGTCCACACACTCCAAGAGAATGTGTGCCTCGGTTAGGTGAGGTCCGCAAGTACACACAGGGGGGTCTTCTCTCTTTAGCAAGTGGGAGTGCGTAGCAATCCCATGGCCGATCCGGAGTCGACAGAGTACCACAGCATCCTTGCGGAGAGATCGGAAGGAAGATTTCCATACCTTCGTTGTCTCCTTGATGCCTCTCAGTTTGTTGGGTGGAGGCGTGGCACGCCACGCTTCCTCCCAATGCGACAGCATCGAATGTCGCAACTGAGAGCGCACATCACTAGCAGGCACCATACGGCAGCGAGGGCAGTGCGACTGCCTCACGCGCCACCGGATCAGCAAGCTCGTTTCTCGCAATACCCATGTGGCTAGGAAGTCACACAAAGGTCACCCCGGTTCCAGCGTTACACGCACTGACGAGCAGGTCGTGCACACGCTGGACGAGCGGGTTCTTTGGGAAACACACATCGATCGCTTGCAGCGCGCTACGATAGTCAGGACACACAATAAAGTGGTGGTGATCGGCTGATAACGCGTACCGCAGAGCCTCTAAGATGGCATGTGTACACGCTACACGCCTTGGGAAGTGAAAAGAGAAATCAACGATCCTCAAACATAAATGCACAGCCTACTTTCTCGTTTACCCTCGAACCGTCCGTGAATAGAAGCCCTGATCCTGGATACCGGCTCACCACGAACTGGAACAGCCTCCAATGGACGGAGGAGTCCGTGTCCGACATGGGGCCGACGTGCAGGTCCAGGATGATATCAGGGAGAGAGACCATCCACGGAGGGGCCTTCTTAGGTACTCGGACGATACAGGAGACAGAAGGAAATCGGAACTGCCGGTATGAGTCATCCAAGCGAATCCCCGCCGGCCGAGTGGCTCGGGCGAGCGCATCATACAGCCGGCGATTCAGATTGGTAAACAAACATGGATAGCTAGGATGAAGTGGCATCTGTCGAATAGTTGCAGCATAGGTCAGGAGTGCTTGTTGGCGCCTCAGGTGTAAAGGAGGTACACCAGCCTCGGCGAGCAAGCTGACGACTGGGCTCGTCCGAAAGACTCACGTCGCCAGCCTCACACCTCCTTGGTGGACGCTGTCCAGTTTAACAAGCACTGACTCACGTACCAAACCATATGCTACACTGCCATAATGAAACCTAGATAAAATAAGTTCCTTATAAAAACGTAGGAGCACAGTGCGGTCCGCCCCCACGATGTGCCGCTCAGAAACCGCAACATGTTGAGCTTCCTAGCACAGGCAGTTTTCAAACACCGCACGTGTGGTTCCCACAGTAACCTCTGGTCGAAAAGGAGTCCAAGGAACCGGTACGTAGCAACAACAGGCAAAGCTACATTTCCCAGATAATGCTCAGGATCGGGATGGAGAGTACGCTTCGGCAGAAATGGACAACCGAGGTCTTAGCGGTAGAGAACCGAAAGCCATGCTGTAGTGTCCAGCGTTCCACTCTTCGAATAGCTTGTTGGAGCTGTTGTTCAGCGACTGCCATATTTTGTGCACTATAATGTAGAGCGAAATCGTCTACATATAGCGAAAGTACCACAGCTGGACCAGCAGCAGCTACTATGCCGTTTATGGCAATCGCAAATAAGGTTACGCTAAGCACCGATCCCTGTGGGACTCCATTTTCCTGTACATGTTATTGCGAATATGTCCCCCCTATTCGGACACGGAATAGGCGAAGGGACAGAAAATTCGCAATAAAGACCGGCAAGTTATCTCGGAATTTCCATTGATGCAGGGTAGAGAGGATGCCGTAACGCCAAATGGTGTCATAGGCCTTCTCGAGGTCAAAGAAAACAGCGATTAGGTGCTGTCTCCGGAGAGAAGCGTCCTGTATGGCGGTCTCCAGGCGTACCAAATGGTCATTGGTACTCCGAGGCGCCCTGAAACCACACTGGTATTCAGACAGGAGTCCTCGTTTCTCCAGGACCCACACCAGTCGCCGATTGACCATCCTCTCAAAGAGCTCGCACATACCATTTGTGAAACAAATAGGTCTGTAACTCCCTGTCAAATTGGGATCCTTATCGGGCTTCAGGACAGGTATAATTATACCTTCCTGCCATTGCGCTGGAAAAACACCTTCCAACTAGATACGATTAAACACCCTGAGCAAATAACGAATGCTCTCATCGTTAAGGTGTTTAAGCATCTGGTTGTGAATATTACCCGGACCGGGAGACGTTCCTACTCCGTAAAGGGCACGTTGTAGTCCTCCGAAGCGCGGGAGGCAAAATACAGCTGGAAGCGTTCCGCCTCGCGCTTCAAAGCAACGAAATTTGGAGCATAGTTATCCGAACCGGATATATCGGCAAAATACGAGGGGAGATGGTTTGCAACGCGATGAGTATCTGTAACCAATTCATTATCAATGGAAATTCCCGCTACAGTAGAAGATGTCTGAATTCCCGAAATGCGTCGTAGTTTAGTCCACACTTGAGAGGAGGGGGTATGTGCCGTGATAGACGACACATACCGTTCCGAGGATTGTTTATTACCCTGGCGGATAAGAAACCGTGCCTTGGCACGAGATTTCTTAAACGCCACCAAATTCGCCATTTTTGGGCGTCGCCGATAATGCTTATGAGCGCGACGACGGTCTCTTATTGCTGCTGCAATATCCTCAGTCCACCAGGGGACGAGTTTGCGACGAGGAGTCCCAGAAAAGGATGGAATGGACTCTCCGGCGGCAGCAAGAAGCACATCGGTGACGTGCTGTAACTCGTCATCGACGCTCCGGCAACCAAGGTCAACGAACACAGCTCGTTCTTGAATCGAGGGCCAATTTGCCCGCTTAAGTACCCAACGACTGGGGAACTCCACGGGCTTCTGGTTCAGAAGAGTAAGAACGATCGGGAAATAGTCACTGTCACAGAGGTCGTCGTGTACATATCAACCAAATAGGGGGACCAGCGCACGGCTACACACACTCAAGTCAATGTATGAGTACGTGCCGTGCGCTAAGCTAAAATGCGTAGCTTCCCCTGTATTTAATAGAGATAAATCCAACCCTTGAATTAAGCCCTCCACGTCCCTTCCTCTGGGGCAGGAAGATGGTGATCCCCATTGGGGGTGATGCGAGTTGAAATCACTCACGATAAGAAAAGGGACTGGAAGTTGATCAACAAGATCAAAGACGTCATTACTATCAAAAGGATTGTTGGGTGGAAGGTACACGTTACAAACTGTTGTCATAACAGGCAATGACAAGCGAACTGCAATAGCTTCTAGAGGAGTGGTGAGTGGAAACTCTTCACTCTAGCAGTCAGAGCGAACGAAGGTGCAAACGCCCCCCGGAATCCCGGGCGGCGTCTTGTCGCTCTTTAGAGTATAGTTTGAAACCTCTCAGAACAGTCTCGTGATCAGGTCTGAGGTTCGTTTCCTGTAGGCAGACTATACTCGCTGCGTATTGTGCAATGAGCTGACGGAGCTCAGTAAAATGCCTGTCAAAACTGTTACAATTCCACTTTTTTTTAGCGTATGGCTGTTAGTGCCGGGAGTGTCCGAGGACATGTTCGGCTCGCCAGTTTTGTAGCTGCCTCGAGACGGACGCCCAATGGGTGAGCTACAAGTACCGTTGGGGAGGGAAGTTGGAATGTAAGGACGAGGAGTTGGAAGGTAGCGGCTGTGGCCTATAGTTAGGGACCAACCCCGGCATTTGCCTGGAAGGAAGATGGGAAACCACAGAAGACCATCTTCAAGGTTGCCGGCGGGGGGATTCGAACCTCCGAGCCTCCCGGATGTGAGCGACTGCCATCAGTCATGCCGTAACCACCACGGCTAACTCACCCGGTACAATTCCACTGTAACAGTGCCATAGTGTGAACTTGCAAACTAGGGAAGAAGTTGGAGCAGCAAGCTACACCTCAACCTCTGGCGGATCATCACCCACTACGTCGATTATAATCTCCATGTACTCAGGCGAGGTCGTGGAGTGGATCGACTCCGCTGAAGATTTCCTGGACGCAGTTCGGCGGCGGGGGGATCTCCGTGGGGAGCGCGCGTATTTGTCTGTCTGACTGCGTTTGATCTCAAATCGATCAGTTCCATTTACCATGATGGTTTCCTTCCACGTTGACCTTCGTTTCACATCGCTTGATGTCGTTCATCCTTTCACCGTTGATGTCATGTGATCAGTAGCTCCACTGTCAAGGTTGACGGTGCAGCCATCCCACCATACTCGCCTGACTTGGCACCAAGTGATTATCACCTGTTCGGGAACATGAAGAAACCTCTGGCCACAGCGGTTGATTTTCCGTTAAGAGGCTGCAATGCCAACCAGTTGCTGAAATCAAAATGGTGGGAAGTTCTTTCATGGCATAGGATACCGCACGAGTGTCCGTGTGGGGAAATATAATTGTAATGCTACGGAAATAAACCAGGGGAGAATGAAAAGCTGTTCGAAGATCGTAATGATATATTTCTCAGTGATCCAAGACAGTTTGTCTAGTGACCTGGATCTTGAGGATTATGGGAAATCGTCTCTCTCAGGAAACTGCAACAATCGGGTGAACTAACGCTATAAAAAATGGGAAAATACAAGTCTTCATCAAGAATCGTCCAATGACGGAGAGGTCAAGAACTCACTCATTCGAACCCATATGTGGACTAATATCGACTATTGAGGTTTAAAACAAAAGTTCACAACAGAGAAGATGACCTCAATTTTCAATGCCCAATGTTACTTTCGGCTAAAAAAATCCAACAGCTAACACCTTAAATGCATTGTAATGCTGGTGTCAGAGGTCGCCGCTGATTTGAAGAGCACGGGGTTGGAATTTCAATGGCTATAATTCATTCCGTGGGAAAAAAAAACATAGAAGTACAACTAATCCAAGTGGCTGTAGATTTATCTTATCGAGGTGGTGATGATCGCTGTCCAAGGGCCAGCAGCACATTGAAGTCATCTGTTATCCTTAAAACATCAGACCTTAAATATTACACTTGAACAAAATAACTTCCTGTGCTTTTTACTTTAAGAGAAAATCCGTCCTCCGATCTCTTCCTACCGAATTTATCAATTAGCCTACCATTTTGTTCCCCTGAAAACATGGAAAGGGTTGAAAGGCCCGAAGAATTGAATTCGCTGAATTTGAGGATTTCAGCACAAGCATAAAATATGTCATTTCAGTCAGGCATTAGTAATATTAATATTTTCTGAAATAATAATAATAATAATAATAATAATATTAATAATAATAATCTGAACGTTGCTGTCAACGTGGTCCGTAGAACGAGAAATGGGCAGCAGGTTAAAGAAAACATTGTTGTTTCATTTTAGGGTTTGGACATCATGGTCATTTAGCCCCGTGTACTTGCATGTGTGAAGAACTTGTGTAATAAACTGTGCTTTTGTGGTGTCTAGTAGTGTATTTTTAGTTCAGGTGATGATTGGGAAGGAGGCTGCCATGGCCTTAAGTAAGGAACCATCCCGGCATTTGCCTGGAGTAGAAGTGGGAAACCACAGAAGATCACATCAAGAATCGAACCCACCTCTTCTCAGTTTTGATTCACTAGGCTGAGGGTACCCCGTTCCAGCCCTTGGACCAGAATTAAATTTCTACACACAACCGGAAATCAGGATGACTTCCCTCACTTCCCACTGAGCCACGAGGCGGACTCAAAATAAAGCCGCGTGGAGCGAGTGTACATGATCATAAAGTATTGAGCAGATAATACGCTGTTTATTAATACATTTGAAGGATATGATGTGCAGGGTGATCACTTTCGTGATGTTTATAGTGCGTTTTTCTTTCGTGCCGCATTTGTCGGTTAAATGCTTCTGAGACCACCGAACGAGCAATATGTACTTATTCATTTCTGTTAATATTATATTGTTTATTACTAGTGTTTACTCTCTCTATATATATATCTAAGACTCTTACCTCAGCATGTTTAAGGTCATGCGCCTCCAGCATACGCTCGCATACTGAAAAGGGTGTCGACTTGCTTGCTGCCTTCCTGTATGACTGACGTCACAGCTTGCCCTGGCCAATCATCGCCTGCCAGCCTAGGCTTCCAGACGTTTCTATGATGTTATTATTTAAGTGGCGGCGTTTTGCTCTCCATCAGCATTCCTTCTTCAAACCTTCTACGGTCTTCTTCAACTTGCGAGAGGCATTCGTGCCTTCCGCCCTTCTCCGGGGCCTTCTAAACTTCAGGCCTAATCTGCATTTATGATTGAAACTACCAGGCAACGCAACAGCAGAGAGCTTCAGCACTGAGAAAGTGCATTCTACATTTTTTACTCCTAACCGCAAGCAGCTGCATCAAATCGCAGTTCTAAAATGCCATGTTATTTGGCATTCAAGAAATAACATCAAACCTAACGATGTTAAACAATGTACAGCGCTGGTGAAGAAGAAGAAGATCGCCCTGGCGAAGTTATTTTCCTGATGCTGGACATCTCAAATTCTACTGCCAAAAAATCAAGTGTTGGCCACGGCAGTCTCCGTCAGCATGCTTTCTAGTCATCGCCACTAAAGATAAGTTTGTGCCTTTTTTATTATTATCTTAATCATCTTCGTTTTAAGTGTTTGCTAGCAAGTGCAAGAATATTAAATTTGTGTGTGCATCAAGCAGAATGAACTTTTGAATAATAGCACATGGCTGGGCCAACCTAATTAACATTAATGAACATTTGAAATTGCCCCAGGCGGGCCAGCATAACTAATTTTTTAATTAAGGCTTATTTATTAATGTGTTTGCAAGTTTCACCATAAAAATAAAAGTATTGTATTTACTCTCAATGTTCAGTCTAGTATTGAAAGAACCAGGCCGCATTTCCTTAGCCCAATCCTTTCAGTCTAATCTTCTCTTAAGGAAGTTATTTTGTCCAGGCCTTAAGCCTGATGCTGTCCTCCCGTTTATGTTGATGAATTTGGGCTGTTCTTCACATAACCATTTTTGGTGCCTATAACCGGGATGCTTGTAAACATTCTGTTTAACCAAATCTTCAAATTACTTAATGTTGGAACTAATTCAAAATTTAAATGCCATACTGAACATTGAGTGTGTTAATATTTTAAAAATTGTGTTTTCTAATCTACTTCGAAAGTTTCAGCTCGAGTGTATATGGTTGGCACTGAGAAGGGAGACAAACAGCAGGCCCGTATTTCACCGCAGGGGAAGCCGCACTCTCTTTTCTGGCAGACTGTCAACTTCTTCCGAAGCAAGGTGTACCAGCTCACAGTATAGTCGTGAGTACACAACAAACTTTCATAATGCCGATTGACGAGAAACTTATTAATGCTAGAGCTTCTGTCAAAGGCAAGTTAACGCGTTTTCGCACTTTTCTAGATGAGCTCCCGGAAAAAGAACGTAATAGTGACATAATTTCTCAAAGACTGAAAGGTTATGAACAGGCCTTTGAGAAATATGATGAGATCCAAAGTAATATTGAGACCAAGGATCCCGACCAGCAAAGTGACCGCTGTGAGGTTGAAAATTTATATTATAAGGGGTTTGCAGACGCAAAGCAGCTTTTAAGAAGTTTAACATTGCAGGAAAAGCAGGAGAAAACTCCTTCAGAATCTTCTTCTTTTCCTTCCCGTGTTATATTACCGAAAATAGAATTACCTAAATTTACCGGAGATGAAGCTACATGGGAACCATTTTTTGAATTATTCAATTCATTGATTCACGAAAACGATCCTCTTCCTTCAATACAGAAGTTTCATTATTTGCGTTTGTCCTTGCAAGGCAACGCACTTAAACTCATCCAAGAGCTTACGTTGACAAATGAAAATTATGAAGTAGCTTTGGCACTTCTCAGAGATCGGTTTGGGAACACTCGTTTAAAAACTCAACGTCACATACAGGGTTTATTCAATTTACCTATGGTTCAAGCTGATAATCTTGCCTCGCTTCGTAATCTGATCGATGCTGCAGAACTTCATATTCGTGCGCTTGCAAATTTGGATCAACCAGTTGACCATTGTGATCTATTTTTGATTCATCTTATTTCTGTTAAATTAGACACTAAAACTTTAAAAGATTGGGAAGCAGATCTGTCGCAACATTCATTGTGTACCTATGAAGCTATTATTAAATTCTTAAAGGCGAAATGCCAAATTCTCTCTGCTGTAGCCAGCCAAAAGAGTAGCTCCACCTTCAAACCTCCTTCTAATAGTAAGGTCATCAGCCCCACTCAGAGAGTACTAAGGTCACATGCCTTTTCTACCAATATTCGGTCTTCCAATCAAGTACAAGCTTGCGTTTTGTGTCAACAACCACATAACTTGTACCAATGCGCTCAATTCAAATCTTTATCTGTGGATGAAAGACGCAAATTAATTACCACCCACAAGCACTGCTTTAATTGTCTATCAGCGACACATATGATAAGCAATTGTCGTTCTGAACGGTTATGTTTTCACTGTAAAGCAAAGCATCATACTCTCCTGCATAGGCATGAAAGATTGCGGTCATCAGCAACCAATAGTTCATCCGCTAAATCTAATTCTGAGACTTTGCCTAATAACGCTCAGTCTTTTACTCAAAGCTCTGTTTCGTTCAGTAAAACTCAAGTTTTATTGTCCACTGTCCAAATTCTAGTGAAGAATGTTCACGGAAAATGGGTTTCTGTAAGGGGATTGTTAGATAATGCTGCAACTAACAATTTTATCAGTGAATCGCTAGTTCGCAAGTTAGGTCTACAAATATGCCCTACTTCTATAGAAGTTACAGGAATTAATGGTTCCAAATCGCAATCTCTGAGTTATGCTAAAGTGGATGTAAAAGATTCCAATAATCTTGGCATTCATTTAAATTTAGATTTTTTAATTATAAATTCCATAGGTAATGACACCCCCATTACTTCTTTTCAAGTCCAGGGTTGGAATATTCCGCATCATTTGCAACTTGCAGATCCGAATTTCAACAGAGCTTCATCTGTAGAAATTCTTTTAAGTGCCAGCATTTTTTGGCAATGTTTACATCCGGAAAAGGTTAAAGTGGCCCGTGATGTTTTCTTTCGTAGAACTGATTTTGGTTGGATTGCCACTGGGCAAATATACCGCAACCCCGTTCAACAAAAATCTCATTGTTATTTTGTTGGTGCTGATTTAAATCAAGAATTAATTAAGTTCTGGGACATTGAGGATATTCAAGTCACCTCACCTCATTCTCGCAATAATGAGATCTGTGAAACACACTACGTAGAAACCACTGTTCGCACTACTGAAGGCAGATTCGTGGTTACTCTTCCTCGCATTTTTAACCCCCCTGTTATTACAGAATCACATTCCAGAGCTCTCAAAGCTTTATTCGCAATTGAAAATCGCTTTAAAAAAGATGCTCTCTTAAAAACTCAGTATACTTCCTTCATGGAAGAATACGAATCAGCGAATCACATGGAAGTAGTTCCAAACTCTGAAGAAATTAGTAATTCTCCTAAAGAAATAGTATATCTTAAACATCATCCGGTTTGGAAAAATTCTTCCACCCGAGAACAGATAAGAGTGGTTTTTAATGGGTCATCTCCGGATGCTAATGGTGTTTCTCTCAATGACACTCTGCATTCTGGACCCGCTATTCAGACAGATCTTACTTCAGTTTTACTTAACTTTCGTCTATTCCCCATTGCTGTTCTTGCTGACATCAAGCAAATGTATAGGCAAATTCTAGTAAATTCAGAACAACGTGATTTGCAAAGAATTTTGTGGCGAGACGACAATGCAAAACCTATAAAAATATTTCGTTTAAGAACAGTGACATACGGTCTTAAGCCGTCTGCTTTTCTCGCAATACGATCTCTTCACATGTTGGCCGAACAAGATGGTCATCTTTTTCATCCTCTAGCTTCTGAAGTTTTGAAAACTGCATTTTATGTAGATGATTTTCTGTATTCCTTTCCTAGTATCTCTGACGCACTTCTTGTTTGTGAAGATTTAAACTCTCTTCTTTCCGGTGGTGGGTTTACCCTTCATAAGTGGAACTCGAACTCAACCGAATTTTTATCTAACTTTTCACAAGTAACTCCTGTTGACAAATGTGTTGCGCTTCCTACTGAGGAATCAGCTATTAAAACCTTGGGTGTTTTTTGGTCTCCTTCTTCAGATACCTTTTCCTATCAGGTACACTTATCTGAGTTTCACCCTCGAACGAAAAGGCAATTATTATCGGAAATAGCAAGAGTTTTTGATCCATTGCAGTACATTGCTCCGGTGGTTATTACTGCAAAAATTTTCTTGCAAAAACTTTGGTTATTGAAAATTGGTTGGGATGAAAAGGTACCCTCCCCCCTTTTGGATGAGTGGTTGAAATACCGCAAGAGTTTGTTAGATCTTTCTCAAATTTCTATTCCTCGCACTTTAATTTCCGACATGTCATGTCAGTATTTCGATTTGCACGTATTTGCAGATAGTTCTGAAAAGGCATACGGTTGCTGCGCCTACTTAGTAGGCCGCCCTTCCAATACTTTACCCGGATTTTCCAATTTAATTTGTGCAAAATCAACGGTAGCCCCACTCAAATCCATATCTTTGCCTAGATTGGAATTATGTTCTGCTGTAATGGCTGTGGAATTAGCCAGTAAATTAAAAATCAGTTTAAATTTGAAATTTTCGACCACATGGTTTTGGAGTGATTCTTCCATCGTGTTAGCTTGGCTTTCAAAACCTTCTTCGCATTGGACCACTTTTGTGGCTAATCGCGTTTCTAAAATACAAGAGTTGTCTCATTTTGACCAATGGAATCATGTTCCGGGGAAAGAAAACCCCGCTGATATAATTTCACGTGGCTGTTTGCCCAAGAAATTAATTTCTCTTAAACTATACTGGAATGGTCCGGCGTGGCTCAGTCAGGATTTTTCTTGTTGGCCTCGTTCATCTAATCCGCTCGCAGAAGATGTTCCTGATGCTCGCATTGTTACCGCTTCCCTTTTTCTAACTTCTATTGCTACTAGTCTTTTTCAGCGTTACTCTTCATTTAATAAATTAATTCGTGTGGTAGCATATTTATTTCGATGGAAATTTCTTGTTCTTGATGAGCCTGTGAAGCCGCAACCCTTTCTCACTAAAATGGAATTGGAATTTGCTACTCGTAGAATCTTGTTTCTTATGCAACAAGAAGTATTCTTTCTTGAGTATCAGACGCTTTTAAGCAAAAAAGCTTTACCAAAGTCTAGTAGGCTGTTACCTCTCACCCCTTTTTTGGACCAAGATGGATTAATAAGAGTGGGGGGCAGGCTAGAGAATTCTAGTTACTCAGATGAGAAAAAACATCCCATTATTCTCCCTTCTAGACATCCTATTACTACTCTCATCGTAATGAAATTTCATTATCAGAATTTGCACGCTGGCACCCGCACTTTGCTTTGTTTAATTCGCGAGCAATATTGGCTCATTAACGGTGTTCATGAAGTTTCTTCTGTTATTCGGAAATGTATACCTTGTTTCAAATCCAAGCCCCCGCCAATCACGCAAATTATGGGAAACTTGCCATATTTTCGTTCCGAACCTAGTAAGCATTTCGCCCTGACGGGTATCGATTATGCCGGTCCTTATGTCTATCAAGTTAATTCCCCTTTATCTAAACGAAAGTTGTTAGGTAAACTTTATATTTCTTTATTTGTGTGCATGGTGACAGGAGCCATTCACCTTGAGTTGGTTACAAGTGCTTCTACTCCTTATTTTATAGCAGCCTTTTCTAGATTTGCCTCTAGAAGGGGTGTTCCTTCTGAGGTTTTCTCAGATAACGCAAACATTTTTGTTAGTACTTTTGATCTTTGGAAAACTGCACTTACCTCTCCTTCTGCTAAGGAACAGTTTTCTAATTTTTCTCATGCTAAGGGATTCAAATGGCATTTCACTCCCCCTTA
This sequence comes from Meconema thalassinum, assembly GCA_946902985.2. Taxonomy (NCBI): domain Eukaryota; kingdom Metazoa; phylum Arthropoda; class Insecta; order Orthoptera; family Tettigoniidae; genus Meconema; species Meconema thalassinum. Next base: position 578,666,440 of record OX336389.2, read on the forward strand.
CGCCCCCCATCATGGTGGTCGTTGGGAATCTTGCATAAAGCTCACGAAGAGACAGCTGAAGAAAACCCTTGGTTCAGCCATCCTTTCCTATGAGGAATTTAATTCCTTAATTATTCAGGTTGAGGGTATCGTAAATTCTAGGCCGCTCACGCCTTTGTCTAACGATCCTAAAGATCTTCTTCCGTTAACACCTGGCCATTTTTTAATAGGCTGTTCTTTAGCTTCTACGCCTCCTTTGCTGAGTCGTCGCTGTGATCTCAGGTTGCCTATTTTCTGGAGAAAGTTAGACTCTTTGCGAAACTCCTTTTGGCGCCGTTGGAAGCTGGAGTATCTCGGCTCACTTAACAGAAGAGAGAAGTGGCGGCTTTCCCAGCCTGATGTGCGAGTGGGAGATATGGTTCTTTTGCGAGATCCAAGTCCCCCTCTCGTATGGAATATTGGTAGGGTAACTCACTGCCATTTGGGTCGTGATAATCATGTGAGAGTTGTAGATGTTCTCACTAGTAAGGGTGTCTATACTAGACCAATTTCTATGGTTGCTATCTTGCCTGTTGAGGCTTAGTGTCATCTTCTTTCATTGTTGTTCACGTTTTTGTAACTGATTCTTTGATTGTTTTCTTTCGGGGGTCTCGGAGCATGATCACTTTCGTGATGTTTATAGTGCGTTTTTCTTTCGTGCCGCATTTTTTGGTTAAATGCTTCTGAGACCACCGAACGAGCAATATGTACTTATTCATTTCTGTTAATATTATATTGTTTATTACTAGTGTTTACTCTCTCTATATATATATCTAAGACTCTTACCTCAGCATGTTTAAGGTCATGCGCCTCCAGCATACGCTCGCATACTGAAAAGGGTGTCGACTTGCTTGCTGCCTTCCTGTATGACTGACGTCACAGCTTGCCCTGGCCAATCATCGCCTGCCAGCCTAGGCTTCCAGACGTTTCTATGATGTTATTATTTAAGTGGCGGCGTTTTGCTCTCCATCAGCATTCCTTCTTCAAACCTTCTACGGTCTTCTTCAACTTGCGAGAGGCATTCGTGCCTTCCGCCCTTCTCCGGGGCCTTCTAAACTTCAGGCCTAATCTGCATTTATGATTGAAACTACCAGGCAACACAACAGCAGAGAGCTTCAGCACTGAGAAAGTGCATTCTACATTTTTTACTCCTAACCGCAAGCAGCTGCATCAAATCGCAGTTCTAAAATGCCATGTTATTTGGCATTCAAGAAATAACATCAAACCTAACGATGTTAAACAATGTACAGCGCTGGTGAAGAAGAAGAAGATCGCCCTGGCGAAGTTATTTTCCTGATGCTGGACATCTCAAATTCTACTGCCAAAAAATCAAGTGTTGGCCACGGCAGTCTCCGTCAGCATGCTTTCTAGTCATCGCCACTAAAGATAAGTTTGTGCCTTTTTTATTATTATCTTAATCATCTTCGTTTTAAGTGTTTGCTAGCAAGTGCAAGAATATTAAATTTGTGTGTGCATCAAGCAGAATGAACTTTTGAATAATAGCACATGGCTGGGCCAACCTAATTAACATTAATGAACATTTGAAATTGCCCCAGGCGGGCCAGCATAACTAATTTTTTAATTAAGGCTTATTTATTAATGTGTTTGCAAGTTTCACCATAAAAATAAAAGTATTGTATTTACTCTCAATGTTCAGTCTAGTATTGAAAGAACCAGGCCGCATTTCCTTAGCCCAATCCTTTCAGTCTAATCTTCTCTTAAGGAAGTTATTTTGTCCAGGCCTTAAGCCTGATGCTGTCCTCCCGTTTATGTTGATGAATTTGGGCTGTTCTTCACATAACCACAGGGTATTGATTATTCATACTCATTACTGCTCACGTAGAATTCTTGGGGATTGCGCTAACATGCAACTCCTTCCTAGAGCCACCACTAGCTGAAGTGCAGGTCCTGTTAAACCTTTCAAGAGAGAAGTATTGGATCTTACGCGGGAGGAAAGCTATTAGGTCGGCCACTTCTGCCTGTATTCCTTGTAAGATGCCTCGAGGGAAAGGCCTCCTATCCCATTGTCTTGTAAGAGTCAGTGATGCCGCTGTCTTTGAGGTCGAATTTTGCCGCAGCCCTGTTCTGTACGATTGAACAGAAAGGTTAGATTTGCTTGCTCACTTGTACTGCACATCGTGCTGAGCATTTAGAGTTGGTAACATCACTATCGACAGATGCTTTTCTTCTGGCATTTCGCTGATTGATTTCAAGGCGTGGGAGGCCTCGTAATGCTCATTCAGGCAATGGGACGAATTTCTTGGAGACAAACAATGCTTTATACAAGGTTTACTGGCAAGAAATCGCGATCTATGGAGAGGTCCAACATACCCAATTGATATTCAACCCCCGCACTGCAGCATGGTGTGTTATGTCTGTTGGAAAACTTATTCAAGGTAGAAATTTGGACACATGTTTACGACGCGCACAACACACTTCCCTCAATGACAGGAATATGGGCAGAGGCTTATACAGGATGTCCCAAAAAACACCGACAAGGCTTATGATGTGCGGGGAGGCAAACTGCTGTGTCCAGTTCTGCAAAATCCGCAAAACGGCGACCATGCAATGGAAGCATAGGGGCAGTCCACCGTCAAAGAAATGTCGAACAGCGCAATCAGTTGGCAAGCGAATGGCGACAGTGTACTGGGACACAAAGGGCATCATCCTCATTGACTGGCTGGAATTGAGGGCCACGATTAACAGTGCAGCATATGTGGCAACCCTTACGCAATTATGTCGTGCCATTCAAACTAAGCGGCCAGGAAAATGGGCTAAAGGTGTGCTTCTGCAACATAACAATGCCCACCCCCACATTAGCCGAGAGACGACCACAGCCATTGATAAAATGGGATTGACGGTGCTGCCATACCCACCATACTCGCCTGACTTGGCACCAAGTGATTATCACCTGTTCGGGAACATGAAGAAACCTCTGGCCACAGCTGTCAAGGCATGAGTACGCAGCACTCCGAAAGAATGGTTTCAGGAAGGTCTGGAGAGACTGACACATCGTTGGCAAAAGTGCATACAGTTACAAGGAGATTATGTGGAGAAGGTGGGCGCAACAACTGATGTGTAATGTACTTCATTTGGGTCGAAGAAAATAAAGTGTAAAACAATATCGTACGCCCCTCGTATTTACATCCAAGTACACGGGACTAAATGACCACGGTATCCAAGCCCCTAAAATGAAACAACATAACAGAAGCATGGATCAGCCCTCAATAATTGCAGTTTAGACATCTTCAAAAATTCGTCTAGTCACAGATTCCACCTTCGAGCCAAATGTTTGAGACTGTACAACCTTTTCTTTAACAGGCAAATACTTGATCCCCCTTCGTGGAATGCTGCTGACTACTGCATGTAAATGGTCTCCTTCAAAGATGCAGTGGTGTCGAGTTGATTGATCTTCCATTCCTTCTCAACTGAGACTGCTACCAGGGTTCGAATTAATTAGATTTTCACCAATGGTGAGAATGTCTTTTTTTCTTTTTGCTGTCCACTTCACCAAGCATGGCGATCCTCCCCTTGACCACGTCAGGTGAGTTCAGTGCTTCTCCTTCTCTGTTTGGGTCATTTGGTACAACATACCTCTCGGTTGTGTTACAAGTGTGACGATGTGCTTCCACTATTGTTTCTGTCAACCTTGGGCAGTCTACGATTTCCGTAACCATCCGCGTGAATTCCTTTTCCATTCGTCTAGTCAAGTCCGTAATCAGGTAGAAGTTTATTGGTGACGATAAAATATGTCTTTGCCACGGAGTCCTCAGTGAGTTCACCTGCTTTGGATTTGCAAGGGAAACAATTTTCATGGAATGTGAGGATACAGTCTTTTTTCATATCTCACAGTCGGTAACCTTTAAACTCATTGGGGGTATCCTATCAAGACGCACCCAATAGCATTTGGGTATAACTTGCTTCTTCGTCGTTGCTAAGTCTCCACGCTCCAGGTCTTGCATCCATATAACCAAGGATGGTTCGGAATAACGATCTTTCCCAGCCAGAGTTCCTCAGGAGTCTGATCATATATTGCACCGAATAGGCACTTGTTCCTGAAGTGACAAGCACATCAGCCCAAAATGATTTCGTGATCACTTTGACCATCAGTAGGCATCTTGTCATGTCAAGCCGCGTTTGGTTCATCCATTCGGCAACACCAGTTGTCACTGGATCACACGATTCACCAGGTAGCTATCAAATTCTCTGCTCTGGTATACTACTCCATTGTCGCTGCATAGGGTGTTGCCAGTTGTTCCAGGAAGATTGCCTGTACTCGTCAAATTTGCAGAGCACGTCATTCTTCTTTTTCGCAAGGTACACAGCAGTATGCCATGCGTAGTATTCTACAACGTATCAACAAGTACTCGGATCTCCATTTAGGAGTTGGCGGAATCTTACCAACAGCGTCACAATGGATCAGTTGGAGTGGTGCAGTGGCTCTGGTCATAATGTCAGTCGGAAATGCCTGCCACCTTGAGTGTCCAAGTGTAGAAGTTTCACAGTTCTCTTGAATTCCCCCAAAATATGGCTAGATTCTTCGCGGCCTTGTGATGAAGATGTCGTAGTCGACGATACCAGCAGTTGTCAGGGTTGGCTTTAACCAGTCTCATCGGTTGGGCTCACTTGTCCACGGCACACAGTCTTCCATTGCGCTTTGTTGTGGAGAATGACTTTCCCATTCTCATCTGCTACAATAGCCAAGCCATCACCAAAGTTGACAGCATAGCCCATCCCTTCAATTCTTCGCATGGAGAGCACGTTACCGCCCAGGCCAAGAACAGGGAGAACATAAACAAGTATTTGTCTGTCTGATTGCGTTTGATCTCAAATCGATCAGTTCCATTTACCATGATGGTTTCCTTCCACCTTGACCTTCGTTTCACATCGCTTGATGTCGTTCATCCTTTCACCGTTGATGTCATGTGATCAGTAGCTCCACTGTCAAGGTACCTAACACAAGAACACCCACCTTTGCTCACATTGCCCCTTGGAACGACACCATTGCTTGTTACTTTGGCTGCTGACTCTTAGTTTCTCCAAAACCCAAATTATCGACAACAGAAGCACACTTCACGGGTCGTCGCCGGATGTCACTATCTCTATTTGTGTTTCTTCCTTTCACGTCTTATTTAGACACTCCTTCTTGCTCAGGTGGGGGTCTCACATCGTCGCACTTCCATCTAGGCTTGCCACGCCACTTACTGAAATGCGCACTTGGTTTGAAGAATCAAATGTATGCGCTTTTGAGGCAAAGATTCAAGTCCATTGTTTGACAGACCATATTCATACCCACAACGTAGATTTGTCAAATTATCAACAGTTTTGTCATTTCAGGATACAACTCAGACTGAAAATTATTCTTCTGGCAAGGTGCAACATATATTGCAGACCAGAAAATTGATTGGGCAATTAGGGGATTATTTGCAGCACCTCGCCCATTTCCTGATTTCGATTTGCCCAAAATGTTCTTCATTTTAGATATTGTGTGCACCCAGGAATATCGGCACTAGGGCATTTCTTGGATCCAAAAAATTCTTAACAGAAATAGTATGTTTGTCTTTAGATGCACCATAAAATAGTTTCCTATGACATATTTATTGTTAAAACCATTATTAATGTAGATTTAAGAAACTACATCCTTAGCATTTTTATACGGATGTTCTTTGCTCAGTAGTAGCGTTAGCATCTTCATTAGGTTTAACTAACCTACATTCGACAGCGTTAATCAACCCAGATATACCTCGTAAACAGATGGTCACTTGATATCCCCACGTACTGCAGTTTGACTTTCCTTCCAATAAGCCAATTTTTATCAGCCTTGTCGAATTCACTGTTTGGTACACAGCAACGGATAACTTAACCTAGAACACATAGGAAAACTCAATAATACATTTTGTTACTTTAACACACGGCGCGGCGTACCTGGACCCGCTATTTGTTGAGATTTACCCAAGTAACACATATTTTGTATTGCAACTGTTCTTTTTTAAGAACTGCATTATACATGATGACTGAGTTGTAACGAAAAATTTGACTACATGTTCATGAATAAAGAAAAACAGAGAGAAAAACAAAGTGTGCTGAGAACAAAACACAACATTTGATACAAAAATTATATTAAATGGCACTGACAGGAGCATTGATAGGAAATAACCAGGGGCATCCATGTTCATCTCAGGACCTCGGAGTATATGGTACCATGCGTTCTCTAGATCTAATCGTATTCTTAGAATGGTGCTCGCTTGTAAGGTACCTCATAGGGACCCACAGGCACAACCTACCTTACATGAGCATTTCGAACGTAGACTCTCAGCCGGTTTTCGAATTTACTTTTGGATGATTTGGTTAGATATAGGAAGTTAAAATGGAGTTAAATGCTGGAGAGTGTGCTGGACAAACTAGAAAGCTAGACAGATACGAACGTTATGGTGGTTAATTTGGGAAAGAACCAAGCAGTCCAATTAGTTATTAAACTGTATGGGTACTCTTTTGGAGGGATGTAATTGGGATGGACAAATAACTGTAGATATTCAAGATTAACTTTGGGAGAGGGGAAATTTTCCTGGGGAATGCATTTAAAGAAGATATATATATAGGTACGTCTTTGCACATGATTATGATGAAGTTTAAAGGAACAGACAAGGGAATAAGAGAAAGGCCATTGTTTCCTTAGTAAGGTCCAGCTGGAGCATGCATCTGCGGTATGGGACACACCAGTCATACCTGGTCAACGAAGTGGAAGCCATAAAGAAAAAAAAAACCAGCCAGGTATGTGATGAGAGACCATATGAAGACAATCAGTGTTAATGACAGGATGAGAAGATCTGACACACGGACGAGTACGGTAAGAGTAGGGGAATGTATCATGCATATAAAGGGGAAATCGTATGGAAACGCAATAAGAAAATGTTCATTTTTGCACCTATATGCCCTTCTTATTGCGGTCCCATACAATTTATAATTCTGCCATTCAATTGTTGATAAAAATGTCATCCCACGATACTATGGCATTTTAGAGTTCTCGTTTATATGTGTGTCATTCTTACTCCACTGCCAATAGGCACAATATGGCTAACAGCAGTAAATAGAGACATACACACCATTTTCTCTTTCTCCTTCTTCCTCTTTTCTTTCCGTTCCCTGCGTTCGTGTTTCCGCCTCATCTCGTCTCCTTCCCTCGCCATTTTAATTTTCTTCTTAAGTTTTTCCATTTTTACTTCTCTATGCAGTTCCTTGTCGCGTCTTTTACCTCCACCGTCTTCTCGTTTCATTACCTGCAATTAAATAGACAATGGTAAATGAGATGCAAATGGTCGGGTACTGAAATTAGATAATACAAAGGAAAGTAGATAAATAAATACGGTACTGCATAAGTCAGTAAAACAAATAGAAAAATGGGCGAGAAAACTCAACGGAAGTGACGTAACCGTGGAATCTCTTTTCACCGTTGTAATTAAAAGAATAAAATGACGCAAAAACTTCGCTGCTTTTCATCCAATTAAATAGACAATGGTAAATGAGATGCAAATGGTCGGGTACTGAAATTAGATAATACAAAGGAAAGTAGATAAATAAATACGGTACTGCATAAGTCAGTAAAACAAATATAAAATGGGCGAGAAAACTCAACGGAAGTGACGTAACCGTGGAATCTCTTTTCACCGTTGTAATTAAAAGAATAAAATGACGCAAAAACTTCGCTGCTTTTCATCCAACAAAATAGAAGAAATTCATTGTAAATTAAGAAACATGTGCCAGGGGATTTTTTAAAAACCATGACAACGTTTTATTCTTGACGACGATGATGGTTAGGGCTGGTATTTTGGTAAAAATGTATATTTTCTGAGTACAAATCCTGGCTACGTTATAAGACACACTCAGAAGTAGATTTAACTCTAATTAATATAATTGCAATGTCACGAAGTAGCCCTAGAAATGCAAGAAATTTGTTCTCATTTATAGTGTACAATATTATCGTTAAGGCCGTCAAGGATTTTACTTGAGGCTGCTTCGCTGATCCAATGTTATTCGAGGGATTCGAAAAAGAGCACAACATTGAAACTAATGTAAATTGGCTAAATATCCGAGCAATTGCATATGTTCTCCGATTTGTAAGGTAAATCTGATTCTTAATTTATTAACGTAAGCTTGGAGAAAGGGGTTGACATTTGGCCGGAAATTCCAAGTTAGTCATCACCCCTCTGCCTCTTGACCAATCAAAGTTCGCATAGTTGATGTCATAACTCTCTGCGATGCAATTTCACAGCCCACGTCCTTCAGTGCCTGGTCAGCTGTATCTCTGGCTTGTACAGTGTGATGGCTTGTTGGTTCTGCCGTTGCCGTAACTGTGCATTGGTGCTTTAGTGGTAGTAATAATACTTTAATAATTGCCCATATAGTACGGTAGTAGGACAGTAGTAGTTAAAAGTAATTCGTAACTTACGTTTGTGGCTTTATTCGGTTTTCATTCATGTTAGCAGTCTATTTACATATTATATTTTGCTATTTCGGAGTCGGATACGGTGGCTAAGGTAAAGGGTTAACTGAAAACCACAGGGCGAGATATCTTATTTCGAGGTCAGTCCTCTGAGTTGTTACGGTATGTATTTGACGGGGATATTTTGAGAAAGAGAGAGATAATGGCGGTGATATCAGTGGTGTGGAACCTCTCGTACCGTAATACTCATCTTCCTTTAAAATTACAAGTTGGAAATAAATCTACGGATACATCTGGAACCAGATCTTCCAGGAATATCGGTCTTAGTGGGCCACCCGTCATGTACTGCATATACTAGTTGAAAGGTCCTTCATGCTGTCCTTTAAGTGGTAAGTTCCTTTTTATCTCTAAACTAACAGTTAGTTGTGTGTGTTTTCTTAAATAAGAATTTGCTTTGAGCAACAACTTGCTTTCTCCAAAGTTAACGAACGCATAGCTTAGACCAGGGGTTCTCAAAGTGGGGGTGCCGGCTTTGATTGAAATATTTATATTTCATATTCTGTAACAAATTTTATTATCCTCATATTCATGAACCTATCATCGACAGGTTGCTCCCAAGACCATTCAAGAATAATAAACACGTACCTTTGCTGTCTTATTTCACAAGAACTGACCAGTGGATCCTGCCAGCAGGAATTCTGAGAAAATGTGGCGAGTAACATTTCCCACATAGCTCCCTTTCACTCGCCACCCACAGTGGCATCTCCTTACCAAACACTTAATGGCAATAAGCCACTTGACAATGTGACCGCCACTTCCTTTCAAGTATGGATTCCAAGAATGGACTCTTCTATTTCTGTCGCTGCCGATTCGAATTCAGCTAGGCCTTTCCAGTCAAAGAACAGGTGAATTCTAGTGCGTGGTTAGCCAACTTTACAATAAATTGATACGAGTGACGCCATTACCCATGGATAAGTGACTTATTAGAAGTGGTAAAAAGAGACCCCGTGAAAGTGATAGTGCTTGCCCTCTTTCGGAAAAAGAACAAGGTTCGAATTTAAACAAAGTCCATTGTTCTTCCGCGTCTACATCTGCTCCCATCAGGATTATTAATTCTACACACAAAGTGAAAGTCGGTAAATATCAAGACGATTATCTGACATTTAGGCTTTACCAGCATTATTTCGAATAATAATCAGGAACAACCTCAATGCGTTCTTTGTTTGGAGATTTTGGCAAACGACAGTTTGAAGCCTGTGAAACTAAAAGAGACACTTGCAGACTAAACATCCAGACTGTGTAAGTAAACCTTTAGCATTTTTTAAGCGCCACGAGCAACAACTAAAAGGAAATGTTAGATTCCTAGAAAAGCACGCAAAAGTTCCTAAGAAAGCGCTAAGAACATCCTTGGAGGTATCCTATTCAATTGCAAAATCCAAATCACCACATATTATTGGTGAGAAATTACTTCTTCCTGCAGCCGTGAAAATGTGCACGGTCATGCATGGAGAAAAGTTCGGCGAGTGTTTGAAGTCGATACCGCTCTCAAATGATACAGTAACTCGTCGTATTGATGTAATAGCCTCTGACATAAAAAATCAATGCTACCACGTCTTCATGATAGCCCAAAATTTGCCCTACAACTTGATAACAGTACTGATATCGGAAACAGTGCCCAGCTTCTCGTTTTTGTACGCTACTGTCATGACAATGATATGCACGAGGATTTTCTATTTTGTAAAGCTCTGGAAGGGCGGACTACAGGCGAAGATATTTTTCTCTTGTGAATTCCTTTTTTATAGACAACAATCTCTCATGGAAACATTGTGTTGGTATATGTACTGATGGGGCGTCGGCATTTACTGGTACTAAAAAGGGTTTCAGAGCAAGAGTGAGTGCTGTTACTAATTCTGTAAAATTCACACATTGCATGATACACAGGGAGGCATTGGCTTCAAAAGTACTACAACCGGAAGTCAATAAAGTGCTGAACGATGTAATTATTGTTGTAAATTTTGTGATAGCAAGAGCTTTAAACAGTCAGCTATTTTCCATTCTTTGCGAGGAGATGGGATCTACACATGATTCGCTTCTATTGCACACGGAGGTACGTTGGTTGTCTCGTGGTCGAGTCCTTCGTCGCGTTGTGGAGTTGAAAAATGAACTTCGTATATTCATATTGGACCGCAGTCCTACACTCGCAACCCTGCTTCTGGATGATAAATGGCTTCTAATACTATGCTACAGGGTCTGACGTATTTGAAACACTGAATGAACTAAACGTGTCACTTCAAGGACGAAATAGTAATATTTTCATTTTAAGCGACAAAGTGCTTGCTTTTAAGAGAAAACTTGAACTTTGGAAAGCCCAGATGGACAAAGGTAAGTGTGAGATGTGTCACTGTCTGAATTAATTCCTGGAAGAAAATGAGTTAGATATTTGTCAACTTAGTGGAATTGTCGTAGAACCCCTCCAAAACCTTCGTGAAAAATTCGAGGGTAGATTTCCACAACCTTCAACTGAGAATGACTGGATTCGCAGTCCGTTTGAAACGATCGTAACAGACCACCTGTCAACGGCAGAACAGGAGGAACTAATAGGACTCTCAAGTGACAGAATACTTCGAAATGAATTTAAATCGAAGTCTCTTGAAAATTTTTGGGTGCAGATTCGGAATGAATATCCCATTTTATCAAGAAAAGCACTGGACCTGTTATTACCCTTCGCTTCAACTTACTTGTGTGAGTCAACATTTTCCGCAATGGCATCCGTCAAGATGAAGCATCGGTCTCGGCTGCAGTGGAAGGGGATCTGCGGGTTGCTGTTTCAAACAACCAACCAAGACTGGATTTACTTTCATCTCAAATTCAAGCTCACACATCACACTAACTCCGTAAGTGTCTGAAAATTACCGAATTTTGATCCATGTACACTTTTATTCTCCTGTTTTACTTTTGCATGGGTGAAGAGTTTTAACATAACATTTTTCAAATTCACAGTGAAATGTTGAAAGTAGTATATATTATTTCTATTGTCATTTATGTCACGAGATTTCAAATATGAAAAGCATTACTGAACACAGGTATCACAGCTAAAGAGCGAATTAGTGAAATGAACTTGCATATGTGTTAGAGGGTAACACAGAACTTTTAGAAACAAGGCAGAGTGATTGCCTAGTCTACGTATCGGTTGATAACACGCAAGGTGTAGGTGTTGTCCTTATTTCTGACTTATAGTGCTTAGGGAGCACATTATGTTTTGGTTACAACGTATTTGAAGGATACAATGATAAGATGTAAACTGCGAGACTTAGGAGTCTCTTTCATTACTCCAAAGTCTTTGGAACGATTGGCAACATTCTACGAGGGGAGTGAAATATCTGACTTTTCGCATTCTTTGCCTTTCTCTTTAATTATACCTACGAGCCTCAGTTCTAGTCAATCTTAATTATACTACAAGTGTTCTTATGTGTGAGTGAATTATCTTACGGACCAGCAGATAGGACTGGATATAAGCTGTTCAATTTTAAATTAATGTGTAACGTATTGAAATCAAGGCATAGCCCAGTGACACGCCAGGTCTACTGTGAGCGAACCGCAGGTGGACCTGACAGCTAGCCGAGCATATGGCAAATGCTAACGGCTGATTGCAACTCTGAGAGACGACTGATGTAGACTTTGACAGTATGAATTGTATAATTAGCTACAATGCTAATTCTCGGTGAGAATTACGGTCGCATTTTATGCATTATTATGTTCAGTAAGAGACTTTCATGTCTATATTTTGAATCTCGTTCATGCTTACGACAACGTTTAATGGTACAAGGTCCAGGAGTATTCCGCCTAGATGGATTTTTTCCCTATTTTTGAATATGATTGACAAGAGACCATGTATAAATTAATAAGCACTGTTATGGTTGTCTCTGCTTATGGCAAATGATGGGATTGACGTGTTAGTTATTGTTGTTTTAAGGGGCGGAATTACGAGGTCATCTGCCCCTAAGGGACTGACGTGATTCACCCACATTATTATGAGGTATTTTTATTCCGGTGATTATTGGTTTTTCGTCACATCAACCGAGGTTTAGCGAGCCAGTGTGCCGCGCCATTTTCGCTATTTATAGCGCGTGTTATTGTATTACCCGTGAGTGAGGTAATGTTGTGTTAAGGTCATTAGGTGAAACTAAATCACACTAAATGGGACTAACTAGGAAAATAAACGAAAATTAAATCATAAAACTAATTAACTTAAACCAACGTTGTAAATCAAATGAACTAAATAAGAGATGATTTTTTTCTAAACTTGAATCATATTTTGTTATATGACCAACACCAGGAACAGCTGAGGGGCCGATAACCTAGATGTTAGGCCCCTTAAAACAACAATTATCATCATCATCATGGAACAGCTGATTATTAGGATTACAGACTTTTAGGACAGCTGACACGATCTTCGAGACGACATGTTGCAATGTCACGGAATCCCAGTACACGTGTAAATTTGACAACTATGTGGGACATAAAGCTTTGTAGCTGTGTCACCGCCAACAATTTACACGCATTCAGATGGCGATCTATTGCAAACAGTACATGAATTTGCGTAGGAAGGAGTGTGATGATCATTATTTTGTATTTAAGATTAAGAATGTTGACCGTTTGCTTTAGTTGTATTATGTGTGTAATAGCTTAATGTTTTTTATGGATAGACTGGTTGCTTTATTAACTTTGAATTATTTGTCTTCGTCACAGATGCTTATCATCTACTGTTAAATTTCCAAATAGGACTTAGCGAAATAAATTTAAATGTTGGAAGTGACACCTTCATAATATAGCCTATTTTCTATTGGTGCAATTAAATGTAAATTACACTCTAGTTGCTGCTGGTCAATTAACATTTTTGCTTTGCTGTAAATTCAGTCTGTGACTATTCTGTATCTTTAATCGGATATTTCTGTAATTGCTTAGGGACTTTATTACGTGTCACATTCTTAGTTTTGATTAAGGACTTCATTCTTTTCTGTGTGATTAGGACTTTCCAGAGGGTTAACTTTACGTCAGTTTAGGGAACAATTATTCATTTATTTTTTATTTTATTAGCTTAGTGAACTAGCCGATATTCCAAACCCTCCGAAGCAGGATAGTGATTTGTTCTGCTTCAATACATTTTTAACGAATTCTACTTAAGCCTGGACTATTCATTCTTAGATTTTATTTCCTTTGGGGGTGTGCTTCCTCGGCATGTCTATGACTTCTTCTCTCACTTTACCCGATACCCTCAGGTTATTGGCCTCGTGCCGGAGCTGGTCTGATGACACAACCAATCCTCTCAACGTGTGGGTCTGAAGGGCGAGGAAGTTGGGAAGGCTATTTGCGACAGATAGTCTCTCGATGACCTCGTCTAACGAGCACAGTATTGTCTTTGAGCATTGTTACCGTCTCCTCCCTGGTGGGCGGCAGTTTTATGTAATTAATATTATTGATTTTTTTCGGGTCGGTACTGGCTGTTGCGGTTTAGTTATTTCCTTGATATTTTGTTGTATCCCCATTTCTTCGAGTGTATTTTGCTCTATGGAGAGTTCAGGAAAATCATCAGGTAATGGATGGTATTCCTTGTTTTCCGTCTGTTTGCTTTGTGGGTTTCTTTGGTTGGCTGGAAGGAGTGCTATGCAGTCTCTAAAGTTAGCGGTATGATTTTTCCCACCGTTGCAACATTTAAATTTAGGTCTGGTGTTTATTTGACATTCTAATGTCCAGTGTTTACCAGGACATTTGATGCACATGGGTGCGAAGTTACAATTTGTTCTGGTTTGACCTGGTCGTTGACACCGTTTGCATTGCAAGGGCCAGAATAATTTCTATAAGCTTCAATAGTAATTGGTATATCTAATAATGACGTTTCGTTATTAACCAGAGTTACTAAATGTAAAGTGGAATTTTCTTCTTGATAAATTTAATTTCTTCATTGTCCGGGTTTTCAATATCAGCGTTAATTATGCTGTATGTTTTGGTCATCTGGGTTACTTGCTTCATAGTAAAACCCTCCTCATTCAGTTCTTCGAAGATTTCTGCCTCAGGTGTATTATTCTCAAGATTTCGTATGACTACCTGGATATCATTTACTTCGCCCCCTGTAGAATAGGTGAAGAAATCGACCTTTGTATCGTGCAGGGCATCTCTTACTAAGGTAAAATCTTGGAGGTTTTCGAATTAATATTTAATAGTTCCCCTGTTAATTTGTTTAGCAGTCATTGTTCCTTTTATAATCTTTTTCATGAAGATCGTACTATCATTAATCGGGATCTTATCTTCTTCAATGGGAAGCCTCCGTGGCTTAGGCGGCAGCACGCCGGCCTCTCACCGCTGGGTCCGTGGTTCAAATCCCGGTCACTCCATGTGAGATCTGTGCTGGACAAAACGGAGGCAGACAGGTTTTTCTCCGGGTACTCCGGTTTTCCCTGTAAAAATTTCATTCCAGCAACACTCTCCACTATCATTTCATTTCATCTGTCATTCATTTAATCATTGCCCCAGAGGAGTGCGTCAGGCCTCGGCAGCCGGCACAGTTCATATCCTCGCCGCTAGATAGGGGCTTCATTCATTCCATTCCTGACCCGGTCAGAGACTGGAAGCAGGCTGTGGATTTTCATTTTCATCTTCTTCAATGATGATTGGAGGTGGTTTGACAGTTCTTTGTTTTGGTATCTGTTGGCTTGTTCCCTGCTCCATTTGCGTAGATGCCGCATTTGAATCAAGTGATTCGAATCGGTTTGTTGTTGCAGGTGGATGAGATCTTATTTCAATATTATTTACTGAGGTACTTGGTATATTCCTGCTGTGTTCTGTGATAAATCCCTCCGCGTCAACAGTTATATACCTTTTTCTAGCTTCGGGGCTTTTTCCATTTAGGCTCTTTCCTTTTCCATTATTTGACAGGCCTTAGTTGATTTGTTGACTTGGCGATGGAGAGTCATGAAGAGTCTGTTTCTTTGTATTTTCATCTGTTTGAACAGAATTACTATTTTTGCTTTCTTTTTCAGGTTGTTGCAAATTAGTGCTTGTATTTAAACTTTTTACTGATTCCTTAGGACGCGTCGAATTTGTTAAAATAGATCAAGTTAGGTTCAAATTGTTCACAACCCTTGCCTTTTGCGGTCTAATTATCTCGCCTGCTGCATAGGCGTCATATTGCTGTTCTTTGTTACGTCCCTCACAGGAATTTCCACTTGATTTACGTGGATCACGGTCGCGGTCGCCATTTTGTGCACGCCTGACTTGCTCTGTGTGTTACTCCATTTGACTATTAGTTTTACTATTGCCGTTGTTTGTAGTGCTATTACTGAAGTTTGCATGTCTTCATGAGTTCAATGTTCGATCTGAGTTTCGTTTCCCTTTGTCCGGCTTTTTCATATATTCGTTTCTGCCAGGGGCGTATATAATGGGGAGGGGGCCGGGAGCCCCCCCCCCCGAAATTTTTGTCACATATATTATTTGTTTACGAATTAAACATTAAAAACTAATATACTCGTACTTATCATGTACTATTGTTACTAAGCGACGTATGGCAACGTTGCAAAGCAAGGCGACGGCAGAGCAATGTAAACAGAGTGACAATCAGTTTGATCTGATCTTATGTGTAACAACATAACCTCTTATCACTCTCCAGTGCCGTCGCTCTTATGAACGTAGCAAGAACAGCAACAAGTGCCCTTGAACCGTTTGACAAAAGTTTTTTCCCTAACTTTTATACCCTTATCAAACTTTTGGCAAATTACCCTCTCTCTGTAGCTACCGGTACTGCCAAACGGAGTTTGAGACGGTTGAAAACATACTTAAGAAATTCTACTTCCGAAAACAGATTCAACGGTCTAGTATTGTTATCTATTCACAGACATATTCATCTCACTGACGAAGTTATGGACCGATTTGGTAATGCTTCAAGAAACCTTGACTTCATATAATAGTGTAAGTTTTAAATCAAAACAGTAACGTTAATTCTTTCCATGTAAACACTATCAAGTGAGCAAGATGATTGTATTAATAAAAAGTAACATAAAATGGTCTTAGTTGCGTTTCATTGACATTAATCAAACATAAAACATCACAACAAATTGGTAGAAAAAGTGATGCCGGATAGCCTTAAAATTCATCATTTTGCACCAAATTATACAAAAGTTTCCCGGGGAGAACCCCGGACCCCCTATTCTTTGGGGCCTATACCATGCCCCCTAACCCTCGGTTGGGCACCCCCCAAATAAAACTATATACGCCCCTGGTTTCTGCTACTTATTTGGTTATAAGAAACTATGTTTCCATCGTCATTATTTTCTCTGAGACTGTTAGTATATTTACTACGTTGCATACTGATCAGGCCAGAGGCCGGAAGCCTGGCCAAAGAGGAAACCGTATTTACCAACCTCGCCTAAAGGTTCTAAGTTTTACCTGTTGGCCAGGGACAAGAGGCAAGTATTGGTACTGTACCCGAAGTTGACATAGCCCTCACCTATTATCCTAGGAATGGAAGGGACCACTAAGGGCGTTGATACCCAGCTAGATAAATCAACGGTACCTCGCTAGGTGAAAGGCTGGTAACTTCTGAATAAAGGTATATTTATAAGACCACGATAGTACTCCTACTTAGTTACAAATAAAACATCCTACAATCAATATACGGCAGGACGAGATTCTTGGAATCTCGAGGGTGAACGGTTACTAAGTTGCAAAGAGCGCCAGTACCTAACTAGTAGGACTATCGTCATCAGATTATTAAATTAGAAAGTCGAGATGTTCTAAAAAATTCCACAGGCAAACGAACACGTGCCTGTAAGTTTATTCAACAAAATAAGGACACTTCCAGTCCAAACACACCTACATTCACACGTTACAATTATTATACAAAAGTAAATTAAAATTTATAGTATATTTAAAATAAAATAAAAACGTAGTGAGCTTCCTGTCACTATTTATCAGTCCAAATGACTATAACACAGAGAAAATCTTTCTACCAACGTTAAAAATGAAATATTTAAAAATAATAACGTAGTCACACTTGTGGCTCATACTGTACTCATTATACTCGTAAAACATTTATCACGCTATCGTTATACATTCATCCCCTATATGATACATTCCATATTGACATTTATTTAAACCTAAACTCCATACATTTTAAATAACCGTAAAAAATCCTATTATTACTTTATACAAGTACATACATTATTATCGTTAGCTACTCGATAACAGTTTGATCCTTCTGATCCTTCTCGTTGCATTGTACTTTCGTCAATTCTAATAATGAAACCTTCTACTTCATTGTCAAATCAGGGTTAAATTTCACTTCCAACGAGCATAGTGTTTCAAACAATGAAGCTAAAAACTGCTCGGTATAGACAAATCCATTAATTCAAATTTAATAAATTAAGACGGACATATAACAGGCGACTCTTCGGTTCCTTACATTCACGTAGTACAATTCGTTACTCCAATAGTTACATATTATCTTAATCGCATCTTTCAATATAAAACACCTCGACAACTTGGTCGGAACTTCATTATACAATCGCATTGCTTTCTATACTTCTATAGGAACATCATAATATTTTACCACAATACACAAGTTAGCGTCAACACCTAAGCTTTCGTATTCATTTCCTTTTACACGCAATAATAATGAATAATCCAATTTCTGTGCACAGTAATTTTACTTATAAAGTTCAAGTTACAATTCTTCTATCTCTTATACATTCAATTCCTCTCACATTTTCTTAAATCCCCCTTGTATTATCGTTCCTGTTCCTTTCTTATACATTTTCTGTCACAACATCATTTTAAGTATTTTAGTATGCGATCTTTATTAACCTTCTATTATTTTGTGGAACCATAGTTCATAGAACTTCCTAAATTTAGAGAACGGTGTGTATATTCTCGTCTTAATGAAATATACATACGTTACATAACATCTCCTTTCTAGTATTTCTGTACTGATACATTCATCTAACAAGTTTCTTTCATTTCTCACAACAATTCAGTTACATAGGTATTACTTTATACATTCCGTACCGTAATATAGCGATTTTCATGTGTGTCAATACATCATATTGTTTAATGAGACGTTAACTTCACGAAAGGTCAGTTTTAAAGAAAACAAGTTTATTGTTGTTCTCAACAGAACTAAACAATAACTTATTTGTCAATTCAGAATTTACATAAATCTCTGTCACGAAAATCACACTCAGAGGAATTGAATTATAACTTTGACTTTCTAGTGTATTAACTTTCAGCGATACTTGTCTTCATCTTGACCGGTGGCGGTGCTCTCCTCCCCGTCAAGTCTTCTTCAGATAGCTCGGTCAACTTTTTCCACTTTCGACTAACACGTTTGTTCAACTTCGAAGACAAGTAGTGAATGACTTCTGCTCGTCTCCCCACTCTGATAACAATTAAAAATGGCATTTGTTAGTAGTGGGATGGGGACAGAGCTGCTTACTAACTTATTGAGCCCTCCTCGTAGCGGCCCCGAACCTGATATCTCGCTAACCAAACATGGGATTAGAACATACAGGGTGTCCTAGCACTGCTAGTAATGCCCCTACTTTCCTATAGCCTCTTTATTTAATGAAAAGACCAAAACTAAAAGGTCATTCGCGAGTAGTGGGGTAGTGTTGGTTTTCTCAAGTCGTGCTCGTGCTTGAATATGTATGGCTATGTTGGGAAAGGGTTAGGTGGTGGGGGAGGAGTAGGGTCGAGTGAGGGGTCGTTTAGATGGTATTTTTTCCGCTCTAGGTGATGGTGAGGTTATTTTTTAAAAATGGATGGAATTGGGAAACGCCATTTGGGGTAAACATGTTGTTTTTTTGACATTTTGGCGATGAATGTTTTTTATACGCATGCGCACTTGAGGGGTTTTGTAAGAGGGCGGGCTTTTTAAATGATGATTTATAAATGAATGTTTTTTAATATGTATTGAAATAAACCCCAAAAAACTAATAGGTCATCGGCTTTTTACTATCTCGCTAACCAATAATCGGATTTAAACCTATGAGGTGACGTAGGACTCGTGGTGAACTCTCTTTTTCTATGGACGGGGTATATCCACTCCAAAATAAAAACGTGGTAAGGGGGGAGCTGCACTACTTAGGAAGTTGTGAGCCCCTGCGACCTTGGAATGGAAGGAGCCATGCTAGGAGGGCGTGCTTGGATTCGTTTTTTTTCGTCTCGTCGTGCTCTTTACGGGAATGTAGGTGTCGAAAAGGTGAACTTAGGGTTTTGGGTCTAAACATGCGTTTTTCACATTTTTGCCGATTTTTGGAAAACGGGCCATGCTAGGAGGGGCGTGCTTGGATTCGTTTTTTTCGTTTCGTCGTGCTCTTTACGGGAATGTAGGTGTCGAAAAGGTGAACCTAGGGTTTTGGGTCTAAAAATGCGTTTTTTCACATTTTTGCCGATTTTTGGAAAACGGAAAACGTGATGATGACGTGTGTGATAGTATTTTTTAGTCCCAATGTCCTCTTTACGGAGATGTAGGTACGGAAAAGGTAAAAAGCTGGAAACATGGTTTCCGTCATTTTTTTTTGAGATCGTTGAGGAAAACGGGGAAAAAGTAAGAAACCAGATTTGAAGTCACGTTATGTTATGCGCTATAATGTTGGTAAAACACTTATGCATTATTATTATTATTTGTCATGGCTGGTCAGGGCTCACACGCAGAGAGAGAGAGAACTTGCTTGAAGAAATGAGAATTGAAAGCATTGTGGCTGACCCACGGCGAGCCAGACAGACACAGGTCTTATCATCGTACGTGCCTCGCAGCAGAGAGAGATAAGAGGCAGGTGTCATTATACAGTGTGCGGATTTATACTGTGTATGTCATAGCCTAGGTTCATTATGGACTCATTATGCAACGCAAAGTTTGAAACAATGAGTGAGTGTATAACATTATGATAATAGATTGGCAAGGGCTCGAACAAAGCGGTTATTGGACATGTAATAAACAAAAGGGTGGGAATAATGAAAGGTCATATGATACATTTTTTTTGGAAATGTTTTTTTTTTTAAATAATTAAATAGGGTTTTATTACAAAAAAATATGTTTATTGACCCATGAATTATACGTGGAAGGAAAACCTTACCACTTTACAAAATATTTTGCACCTTTGACTTTAATTACTCGTTCAATGAGATAATCGTTGGGATATAATGTTTTTTGCACTTCTTCATAATAGAATCGTCCCTGAATGGGTTGACCGCTCTGATCTTCTAATAGATACGTCACTGGTTGACCTAGCTTGACTTGGCGAATTTTAAAAATTTCTGTCGACCATTGTGGAGTATACGATTTTGAAAACACACTTCTATGTTTACTAATGCGAACAAAATCTCCAATTTTAAGGCGATGTCGCCTTGGGTCTACCCTTTTTATAGGGTTAAACAGTCTATTGAGTCTGGGTAGGTTCTTGGTGACGAGGCAATGTTTCATGTCGATGGTGGAATGAATGGTGTTGTTGTAGCGAGACACAAGTTGAGGTAACCAGTCTATCCATCGATAGGAACCATGTATTGTAAACTCTTTCCACATATAACTTTTTAATGTTCGATTGAACCGCTCGACCACACTGGCTTTGAGATTGCTGTACGTGGTGTAATGGTGAATATCCTTAGATTTGAGAAAACTGGAGAAACCCTTGTTGAAAAATTCTTTCCCCTGGTCGGTTTGTAACAAGTGAGGTTGACGTTTTGATTGTTCAATAATATGTTGAAAGGCCTTTGTGACTAAGACACCAGTTTTATTTTTTACTAGTTGAACAAAAGCCATTTTGGAATAGACATCAATGACAGTCAACATATAGCGTACACCGTCGTTAACGTTAGAATAAGGTATCATTTCAACCAGGTCTGCCTGCCAAAGTTCATCGATTCCTTTGGAAATGACACGACGACGTTCATAAATGCGTCGGGCTGGTTTATGCAATTCATGGGCAATGCCCACTTTGATGGGTGATGACTTATAAGATAATTTTAGCATCTCGGAGTTGTTGTTCAATGTGGGCGATTTCCGCCTCATGCCCAGTGTGACCAGCTTGTTTTGATGCATGAAGCAAGAATAAGCGCTCTACTAATTGATTGGGATTATTCCAAAAGGTTATATCTAGGTAGGGTTTTAATTTCTTAAACCTTACACCAGAGGCAGAGTGATGTTTTTGCTTACCAAAGATGTTTGCAATAATGGTTTTATATTTTTGGGATATATTGGCATTGACCTGCTGAGAGGATTTATAGTTTCTTTTGTGAGCGTTGGTGTCTAATAAAATGGATTTATATTCAGCAAGGTCCTCGGACGTAAAATCTTGTGTCGAGGGGGTGCGAGAAAATAGCAGCTTTAACAGACCTGGTGTTAATTTAATTGTTGATCTTTTTAATGACAGCTTTCGTACGAGCAAATTTAATGGATGAATCCCCAATTTTAAAACTATCATTCTCATAGCGAACACCATACGTGGTATCTGTCTTTCCAATAAATAGAAGGGTCAAATACGGTTCCAGGGTTGCCCCATAATGTTTGATTAAAATGTTTTTGAGTTGAGCCTTATTTTGAGGGGTTGCCAAGACTTGTGAAAACGGAGACGATGTGGAGGAGGACGGTGTTGCCGCTATGACAGAAGATTTTTGTTTTGTTTTTAGAAACTGTTGAAGGGGTGAGGATTTTTTCTTTCTTTCAGGACTAAATACGCTTTCGCTTTCACTTTGTTCATGTTGTTGTTCTTCTTCTTCTTCATGTTCTTGATGTTCTTGTTCACTAACATTAGAGGAGGAGGAGGAGGAGGAGGAGGATTTTACCTGTCGTGTGGAATCCGTTTGAGTAAATTTTGAACTTGTTATGGGTTTGGTTTGAGAGGTAGCAGCAGCAGCAGTAGCAGCAGAAGCATTAGGTTTGAACCTCATGGAATCAACCGATGATGGACCATGTTTTATCATGGGTAAAGGATTGACGTTTTTTAAACGTTGCAATTCACGAAATTTATGTCGAATCGTATTTCGTGCCTCAATAATACGCTGCATGATTTGAACATGTTTCTTGTACCCTATGGCGTTCGCCATGGTAAAGGTAAAGACACACTAACAGGAAATGTCCAACCCTTGGTCTTTTAAAACAGAAATAAAATGATCAAAACCCAAGCGATAACGTCCCTCACATCGTTCACTCTGTTTATTTATGACCAAACAGGCATGGGGATGATGGTTCCAACACGAAGCACACAATTGCGTCAAAGCTGTAAAGGACATATCTGGATTCACATGATCTTGAAAAATATGATAAGAGATTTCTAGAGTCTTGGCGGAAGAGAACGATGAGATTGGCATTGTCACGAATCAACTGTTTGGGGATTTTGGAATAGGTCTGAGCCAGATAAAAACAATCCACTTGTTTATGGCGTCCCATACTAAAATACTCTTGAATAATGGCCTGTCGTTGAGTGGCAATATCATCAAAAATTATAATGGAATCTGGTTGAATGCGGTCTGGTTGAATGACATCTTGAGGTGAGGTGAATGTAAAATAGCCCATGGCTTCTTTATTTAACGAAGACATAATTTGTTCCAGATACACGTACAGAGGCTGGTACAAGGATTTGGCAAAAATATAAATATTTTGAAATCGTAGGCCATGAGGCGCGGTAATAATGTTCAGCAAAACATTGGTCTTTCCACAACCCGAAGGCCCTACCATAATACATCGAACGGTAGATGGGAATAGGGTGCCATGACGTTTAGGTTCGCACACGGACAGTGATAGCTCTGAAACCAAATCAGAGACGGGCAAAGCATGGGGGTTGTTTCATTAATTCCATTGTGTCGATGACTGAGTTTTTTTTCATGTGTGTATAAGGTTTATATATATAGGCAAGTGGTGAGTAGGATAGGTTAGTTAACGTCTATCACCATGGACGTGTTTGGGAGAGCTCGTGTAACCATGGCCACGGCCGCCTCTTTGTCAAAACAGTCACGAGAGGTGGCAACAAAAAGCTATGTCGATCGCAAAGTGCAAAGTGTCTATCACATGGCCCCGAGACTAACCGCTGAGGGCTATTCAGCCAATCATCATCGTATTATTGATGTGCAAGAGCCTCGAGACGAAAATGATGTCTGCACGAAACGTTATGTGACCTATCAAATGAAAAGGCTTTATAAATTTGTCCCATCTGTATTTTAGTGTGCCTGTCAAATCAAAAACTGGACAATGACAGAAACCATTCCCCACCACCACTGGTGAATGATGATCTTACCTATATGCTTGCTTCCGGTTTAAGTCGTTATCGACTGCATTATGATGGTGTAATTCATATTAAATATGCCATGCCTGATGAGAAACATTTAAAAATACAACTAAACAGTGATAGAGTGTTGGCCCACAACCATCAAAGAGTAAATGTTGGAGATGAATTATCCTTTCATCTTATGCTTACGTTTGAGGAAAAGGAAGCTGGGAAAACCGTGAATGATTTTCCGCTTTATATAGAATTGGAATATACTGCTATGAAATAAGGTTCTCTACGTTAGTTGTTATCGAATGTTTGCTGTGAAAGGTTTACCAAGTAGCAGCAGCATGGTGAAAAAATGATATGCTATGAACATGAAAAAAACAAATCTCAAAAAGAGAAAAAAGCAAAGTCGGAAACCAAGTCGATCTGCCTCACACCCAATGTTAAAACTTAAAAAAACGAAAAAAAATCTAAAAAGAGTGGCTATCGAAAAAGCTTTACAAGCGGTGCGATTGTCTACAGCTCCGAAATCACAGCATCATGTATCGATAAAAAGAAAAGGAAGAAAGCAAAAACGTGGGCGAGTCATTCCTGTTGCTAAGCGCGGGTTTTTTTTTGCCAGCTTTATTTGCAGGGTTGGCAGCTTTGGGGTCCCTTTTGGGTGGTGCCAGCGCTGTAGCGAAAACCATAAAAGCCGTCGAGCAAGGCAAGCAACAACTCAAAGAAAGCGAGCGACACAATAAAACGTTAGAAGCCATTGCGATGGGAGCTAGAAATGGCAATCCTTTAAAGCCAGTCTTTTATCCACAAGGTAGTGGCCTACCGTCTAAGAAAAAAAAATGTCCATCATCGATAAGCGCTTAAGGCAACTGCCTCGTCATGCCATGACCCATGAAGAAGTGGAAAGCTATGCCAAACAACTAAGGATTTCTCATTTTCGAGGTGTATTTATGCGAAATGAATTACCCAAAGCACCGTGGAAAGAAGAACGAGCCATGATGAATTTAGATGATGATGCAGGTCCAGGAACCCATTTTGTAGCCTACGTGAAACAAGGTTCCACAGTATGGTACTTTGACAGTTATGGAAATTTACCACCCCCGATCGAGTTGCTACGTTATTTGGGAAACCGGGTAAAGATATTCTATAATGTGAATCGTCAACAATCCTTTGACAGTCAAGAGTGTGGCCGTTTGAGTTTACATTTTTTATATAAGAGGTCGCGTTAAGCCAACAGTTTCATCATTATGAATGTCAACGCCAAGACATTTACCGTACACAGTCGCGGGCCTGAAGTGTCCCTGGATTTTTCCCCCCATTGAATTGCAACCAGAACAATCCTATGTGCTAGGATTAATTTCTTTGGAAAGTTACAACAGAATTTACAATATTCAAGTGGATATTAATGACAAATTTTATTATGATGATTATATGTTGACACTACCCCTGGAGGTTATACCATAGACGATGTGCATGAGGCCATTAGTGTGTCGATGATAAAACAATTTGGTGTCAAACCATTTGCGGATGGGACACACAAATTTGAACTTACAGCCAATACAATAACTCATCGCTGTCGTATTTTCTCTACGTTTAACATTGACTTTGAAACACGAGTTCATTCTATTGGGCCTTTATTAGGATTTAAACCAAGAGTGTTGGCAGCTCAGCAACCCCATGAATCAGATTATCCAGTGAAATTCATCAAGGACCATCACATTTCTGTAACTTGCAATATTATTAGAGACGTATTTACGAATCAAGAACAAAGCCATTTCCTGTATGATTTTATTGTCACCTCTCCTTGCGGCTATATTATTCGTGAAAACCCTTCAGTGGTTCTCTATCATCCTGTGTGTGTCAGTGATATTAGTAATATTACCTTACGCTTAGTAAATAGAAACCAACAACTGATTGCTTTGGACGCCAACACCCCTGTGACCTACAAGTTGGTTTTAAAGACGCTATGAAATTTATCTATAAAGCAACAACAACGTCTACGAGGTCGGTTAGTTGCCCGCCGTGTATGAAACGGTTGACACGAGTAAACCGACAACGCTTACAACGCATTGGTTATACGCTACACCCCAATCATGAACAAAGAGCTGTTGCAAGTGTTAAATCCCATACAAGTGGAAGATGGCGTCGTGCGCATTGATATGCATTCCTATCAACCTCAAGCAACAGGACTGAATAACAATGACGAGATTCAATTCGTTATTAACAATCAAGATATTTTTACTCTACCTCATGAAAGTGTCCTTCAAATTGAGGGTAAATTGATGAAAGCAGATGGCAGCACACCCTCAACGTCTGCGTTGGCGAATCATGGTTTGGCTTTTCTGTTTTCTGAAGTACGTTAATTGATAAATGATATAGTCATAGATATGACTCGAAATGTGGGCATGACTAGTCTTATGAAATTATATCCATCATATAGCGAGGAAGAAAGTAAAACGCTTTCTATGGCAGGATGGTGTCCCAACAGTAGCAATGACTAGCTAGTTCATACCGATGGCACTTTTACAGGCTTCCTACCCTTAAAATTACTCCTTGGCTTTGCCGAAGATCACAAGCGTATTATTTTAAACGCAAGACAAAGTTTGTATCTGGTGAGAGACCGCAGTGATTATAATGCGCTGAAAGGAGCCTCTGACCAAGTGATAGACTCAAAAATTCAACTGCTTCGATTACTATGGAAAGTGCCCCATGTGACGCTATCGGATCGTAAAAAGCTAAGCATGTTAAATTTAGTGCAAAAAGATAAAGCCTTGCCTATTGCCTTTCGAAGTTGGTGTCTGCATGAATACCCCTTGCTACCTACCACAGACACTCATAGTTGGAGTGTCAAATCGGCTCGCTCTACCGAGAGACCCCTCTATGTAATTATTGGTTTTCAAACCAATAGAAAATACCAACAAAGCAAAGATGTCACCTTGTTTGATCACATTCACTTGAGAAATATACGACTATTTTTAAATAATGTTTGCTTTCCCTATGAGGGGTTGGAACTCAATTTTTCAAAAAATAAGTTTGGTCCCCTTTATGACATGTTCGCTAAATTTCAATCGTCTTATTATGAAAAACAGGATTGTCCTATGTTGTCGCCACAAGGGTTTAAAGCAAAAGCACCACTGATTGTTTTCGACTGTTCGTATCTAGAAGAATCTATGAAAATCACCACCATTGATTTAAGGGTAGATTTTGAAACACAAGAAAATGTCCCAGACCATACCAGTGCCTACTGTTTGATTATTCACGCTAGACAAGTGAAATATCATCCTTTGTCCAATTATGTCACCAGCATGTAAGCCATCTGTGGTCGAATGAAAAAAAGAACCATCATCATTCATAGGATTGATGATAAGCGTCTGCATGCACAGTATCTGTTGCGCTCTGGCACTGTGCGCACATACGACAACAACAGACATCATGTGTCCCTCAATAAGCAACAGCAACAACGACAACAACGTGACAGACAAACCATGGAATTTAAAATGTGAATTTAATCGTTTGAAAACTTTTGAAACATGGACAGTTCCCTTTATGGATTGTGGAGAATTGGCTGCGAGCGGATTTTATTACTTAAAACGTGGGGATGTGGTCAAGTGTATTTTTTGCAACATTGAAATTGGAAACTGGGAAATAGGGGATCGACCCTTTAGCGATCATCAGCGATGGAGTCCATCCTGCCCTTACCTCAATCGCTATGATGTGGGCAATATTCCATGGAGTTTGAATTATCCTGTTATTGTACCAGACCCTGCAAAACTAGGAGATACCTGTGGACCGTATGTGCAAACTATTCATTTGAATGCTGTTCCAAATTAAGCCAACAAACTTTTTGTAATAAAAGTGTAAGTGTTTTTTTTTTGTTATGAATAAAACCTCAAAAAATATTTAGCTGTTGTTCAATTCATTTGCTCCTTTTTCCCCCCTAAAGTCCTTTGACTTTGCCATGTTAAACCATGGCATGGGTTAGTTGTTGATTAGACGTCAATGAGGTAACAAGTAAAAATAAAATAAAAGCATGATGCGTACACTCATCGTGGATTGTCAGGGGTTTAAAATTGCAGACAACAAATTTATATTTAAGGAAGTCGCTTTTATCGATTGTAGTACGTTTTGGATGTCTAACCCTATTCATTTGGTGTTTAAACCTCCCTATGCTTTCGAGTTGCTTAGTGAAAAAGATAAAAAACAGAGCCAATGGATTGAAAATCATTTGCAGTTAGCATGGAACAAGGGTGATATTTCTTACAAGTATCTTGACATCGTCATGAAAGCCCATTTGTCCTCGGCCAATGTCTTATTTGTTAAAGGGAGTGAAAAACGCCAGTGGCTTCAACCATTTTTACCCTCCCACTGTCAATGTATTGACCTTTTAGATCTGGGTTGTCCATCCCTGCAAACGCTCATGGACACTTGTCCTTGCGACAATATTCAGAATAAAGCCTTAGCGCATGCATGGCAACTGTTTCATTGGCTCACCACGAGTGCATGTTGGGAGTTGTTCAATAAAATTAAAACTGAAAGTGTATCGTCCAATGATAGCAGTGAGACGTGTACACGTGAGGTGATAACATCAACGTTATAGACATGGACGCCACTACAATCGACAAGGCTATTGGAAAGTTCTTTGTGTGCAAAAAAAACTGATTAGCTTTACACAACATGAATTATTAGCACTACCTAAATCATTTCTTTTTTATGTTGCTGCCAACGCTGTCAAAGAAATTTGGGAAAAGGCGCCTGCCGAGTGGACTAACGACTCTGTATTGAGTGAACTACAACCATGAAGTCATTTTTCCCATCACAAGCAATTAACCATGGCAAAAATACCTTCCATTCGACAGTGTGTCACATGCCAATTAATGAAATTATATCATGATCATAAAACTCAGTGTAAAGACATTGTTTCATCATTCCATGGCTGTCATGCGGAAAACAACCACCACCTACCATGCTCGTCAGCAGCCGCCGACAAACAACAACAACAACAACAACAACAACAGCAATAACAAGAAGAAGAAGAAGAAGAACAAACAGAACAACAAAAAAAGTGTTTTTCACCGATTGAAACCTCTATGTCCCAGGTGTACTGGCCGTGGAATTATTGATAACATTATTAAAAACTTACCATTCGAAGCTCACTTACCTGCTTACAGCTTCTGCGGCCCTAGTACTCGTCTTCAAGATCGTTTGAGGAGAGGGGATATGGGAATCAATGCTTTGGATCATGCATGCCTTAATCACGATAAAGCCTATGAAAACAGTGATCCCACACTAAGACGCATTGCCGACAAAGTCTTGTTAAGCATTGCCAAGCAACGATTAACAGCTTCAGATGCCAGTCTAGCAGAACGAATGGCAGCATTTATAGTGATTGGTGCTATGAAGAGCAAATTACTTTTATCTAGATATGGACTTTAACGTAATGAATTTATTTAAAAAAAATGTATAGTATCACTGTTATCATGACAAAAAATAAATAAAAAGACAAGAGTCCATGTTGTGTTTTTTTCATTATTATTATTCACTCATAGTTTCATCATTATAATTATAAATAAAATGAATAAAATGTTATAAATGACAAACAATAAAAAAGGGACAGCAGTGCATCATTATAAAAAATTACTAATTGTAGTAAATCTATTTTTCAATCACAAACAATAAAAAAAGGACAAAAGTCCATCATTTTAACTAATAGTTTCATCATTATTATTATAAAAAATATATATACATGGTAATTGTACTAAACCTATTTTTTAAATCACAAACATTCAAAAAAAGGACAAAAGTCCATCATTATTCATCAGCTTCAAATGTCAGTCTAGCAGAACGAATGACAGCATGAAATCTTTATCTACTCTAGAACCAGTTTTTTTTGTTAAACGCTTATTATTGAATAAAATAACATGTTACTAGAATTTGATCATTATAAATTATAATCATTATAATAAAAATTGCTTAAAAATTGCTATAAATGCTATTTTAAATCACAAACAATAAGAAAAGGACAAAAGTCTATCATTTTAACTAATAGTTTCATCATTATTATTATAAAAAATTATATACATGGTAATTGTACTAAACCTATAAACAAAACAAAAAATCTACCATTAAGCATGAGTTTTGAAAATTTATTTTTATTATTATTTATCATGGTAAACGTTGAGCAACAATTAATAAACGTCAAACTGTTGAGCACCAAAAAATAATAATTTTATTTTATTATAGTTATTGAAGAGTAGGGCATGAATAAAGAAAAAGTCACGGCTAGCATACAATGATTATTTGTTTTCAATTTTTACAAAACGAACCATGCATCGATTATTCTTTTCACCCTCATAAATTAAATAGACAGGGTGAATACTGGAATTGACATCTTCCATGACATCAGGTAGGTTATTAAATCGTGTGGGAAGAAATGTCTCAAAGTCTTGACAAATGCAAAGAGCTCGTTCACCAAATTTGGTTTTCAGTTTTTGAATTTTATGTATGCAAATGGGTGTTTGCGTAGGCAATTCACTCATTTTCTTGCGTGCAAAGCCACAATCTTGACCAATGGCGTTCAAGGCGTCCATGGTTGTCTATAACCAAAGAAAAGAGTGTTACTTTCTAACACTCCCGTTCTTATATTACAACAACAATAACTTTTGTACATCAAAGTGTGTTGTTGTTTTTTTAAATCCTGAGTGTTTATCACCTCAAGTTGTAGATAGATAGTATTGGATAAATTTACAAAAATATAATAATAATGTTTGTATCATTTTTCAGTCAAAACATACATTTGGAAATTATTTAATAGGAAATGTTTTATCAAAATTAAGTGTGAATCTCTCTTGGAGGTAAATGCATGTCTCTGTTGTGAATGGGAATTAGCCTATCGTTCCCTTGTCGAATGACTTGTATTCGTTTGCTCTGTTGTTGTGCAAATTCACACAGCATTCTGTTAAATAAATAGTATCATCAGATACTAAGAGCAAACATCTGAATGCTTTTGGTAACCTATAAAAGGCAAAGTTAACACGCTATGCATTTAATAACCATGTCTACATCCAACAAAACAAAATTCAAAACTACAAATTTAAACCAGTGTGTATGTGTTCATCAACGTGGATAAACTAAAACAAACAAAAAATAGCCAAATGTATTCTAAACGTCAAGTATGCACCTGAAAGCCGAATGTAAACAAGAAAAGCGATAATCATGACATGATGTTGTTAGTTTCTAACAAATCTCATTCTATGAGGCGAATATTGATTGATAGGTAAGCTAAGACAAAGTTGGCGAAATGCTTGCTGTCGATACGAAGTGATTGGTTCCTCAGCAGGAAATTTATAAAAATGAAAACAAAACATTTGAGAGGTTATTGGAAAATAAACATTAAACAGGGGTTTTGTACATATTGTACACCAGAAATCTGCAAAATGATCCTCGTCAGCTAATTTAACAATCACTTGATTCATGGTTAAACCGTACCATGCTTTATGAATCACTTGCGTGGATACATTATTTTCAAAGCCAAAATTTAGCATACAGGATTTACAATAGTGATGACCTCGATCATAAACTATGTCATCATCCATAATGTTGTCATAAAACACGGTATCAATGCGTACTTTCGTGTTTCTATATTCTGAAGGATAGGCCACACGTTGAGGATTATGAGACATCATCGTGGCATATTCATTGAACGTGGTGTGTTTTGTGACGATAAAACAATCTTCACCGTGGCTCATGATTGAATCTGAAAAGTAGTCGTTGCCGTTTACTAAGTGAATAAATAAAAAATACTATGTACTATATGCACTGCCTGTCCCCTAAGTCAATGGCAAAAAAGAAAATAAAAAATAAGCAAAACACAAATAAATAACCATCTGTCTGTTGACTTCTTTAGCTGTAGGCGGCAAACATAACATGCAACAGGTTAAAAAAATTCTGTTCAGATATTGGACTGGTGTTGTTTTCAAATATATCACCACTCATAACTCTAGACATAAAGTGAGAGATTGTGCACAGTAAAAGCAGCAGATTATTATTATTATTATTATTCTTTTGTTCTTGCATGAGACCTACTAAGCCACAGCCTAGTGTGGCCTATTAAGCCGCATGCCTACTGAGGGTGAATGGTCACTTTGTTGAAACATGAGGCCTACTAAGCGACAACAATAGTGAGGGTGGCTACTTGTTTTTTTTCCTAACCTAACCTAAAGAAGTCAACATGTTTTTAATCTAGCCTGTGCACAGTGAACCATGCAAACGTTGATGCATGGCTC
This sequence comes from Meconema thalassinum, assembly GCA_946902985.2. Classification (NCBI taxonomy): domain Eukaryota; kingdom Metazoa; phylum Arthropoda; class Insecta; order Orthoptera; family Tettigoniidae; genus Meconema; species Meconema thalassinum. Next base: position 578,698,434 of record OX336389.2, read on the forward strand.
TCTTTATGCGTTGACAGGCAAATAGCACAAGACATACAGTTTATGTACAACTATTTACAGGCATTCACACATCCATGCATACACCCATGCACACAGGTTTAAAAAAAACAAAAATTATGATACACTACAATTTTTTATTTTTATTCCGAGGCTCAAGATGGCATCTCGCATTTGATAGCAACCAAACCAAACACTTGCCGTGTTGTACAACAACAATAGCTACAACCATTACTGGTTGTGACCAAATGGGACGCTTGTCATCATATCCTGACACCACTGTCTCTTGTCGTCCAACAAAGCGAGTGTTTGTTTTCGCTGCTTCATTAAAAATAAATCATGATTTTTTGAGAGAATCCTAAACTGACTATGTGCCATGGCTGTGTGGGTCTGAAGGACATGTAAATAATCATCCACACAGAGTCGTTTAACCACATGCTGGCTAATCCCTTTGGCTCGCATAGATTCGCATCGATCCACCTGTCGAAAACTATACATTTTCGGAGCGAGACCTACAAACTCAGTCATCATGGTGTCTGAACACTCATCTTTCATTAAACCAATTTCTTTTTTGTTCAGACGGGGGATATCGAACACGTTCTTCTCACTAAACGAGAACGTGTCAAACCATTTTGGGTTTTGTTTCATAACGACATACGGATCACAGTCACGGATATGGTAAATAAAACTATCCGTGTCTGTATATAACAAGGAAATGGTACCAAATCGCTGTATTGCAAAACCATAATGGAATTTATACTTGTGCAATTTTGAAAAATCTAAAATGACTTGGCCTAAATAGATAGGCGTATTCATGACCACTTTAGTTTTGGCAAGTTCAATAGTCAGTAGATCATGATCAATAATGTTTAAAGATTTTAAATTTGGTTTTGCAATATATTTTTGAGCTCCCCATTGTCCATGCCATGTGTTGACCAATTTAATGTCCCTATACTGCCGTACATTTTCCAAACTCTTGCCATAGATACAATTATTCATTAGTTTAAAAAAATGATTTGAAATGGCTGAGTGGCACTTTGTCTGTGACTGGTATTTAAATCCATGTATGGTTTCAACCACGGTTTCTGACAAAAAGAAATACCTCTATGGATTTTTTTTCAGGGTTAAGCCCTGGGCTAAACATTCTACCAGCATGTCAATATGCATCACATAGTGATTTTTATCATACAAGGTACCCATCAATTTCTTATGATTGCCCTTACTCTCGGGCGGCACCATTTTCTCTATGCAAAAGGGGAAATCACCATGTCGCTGTCTGAGATAGGGGGGATAAGCTAAGTCGACGTCAAGAAAATACCCTACGTCCTGTTGCTTGCTAGCGCTATGCACATTAAAATCTTTAATTTCATCCTCAGACAGCCACACAAAGTTTTTGTACGGCAGTGGTCGACTCATAGCGTGACCATATAAATTGTTTACGTCGAAATACATTAGATAGGATTCTAGTTCTTCGGGACAATAATCAGGCATGTAATGATTATTTGCCTTGGCATGTCGCTGATTGAGCGATACGAATCCCCCACGAATCCCTTTTTCCATCATGAGTACCATATCGGGATCCGTCAGTAAATCAAGCTCAATGTGGGTAAATTTGAGGGCGGCGTCCCAACTTAACCCTGGACTGGTATAGTAGTGGGCGGGGTCAAGGCCATAAATCGTGTGACATAGCTGACGAAACGTTTCAAAGACGTCGGTCAACAACAACACGTCTAATTTTAAGTAGTGCATAGCATACTGGCCCATGGTTTCTATGCCAAACACTCGCCAAACATGCTGTGCGTGGGCATAGTCTTCTTCACTGATGGTGCTTTGAGTTAATTGAGAAAATAATTTTTCTCTTGGCGGCAAAGTCGTTTCTTCAAGCACCTCGTGACTTTCCACATAATCATATGGAAAATGGCCTTTACGAACACACAATTTAAATTGATTTGTATCCGTAAAGTGGGAATGGGTATGTTTCAACTCATCTTCGCTTAAGCCTTTCACAAGACTATCCAGCGAACTAGACATAAACTTGCATGAGTCGAGAAAGCGAATGCTCATGCTTCCTTTTCTCCATGAAAGTGAGGTAAAGCTCTCATGGTTCTTAGCCAAAATGCTGAATTTGCTCTTATCTACATGAGCAAATTGTTTTACAATGAAGTGAAGGTCATACCGGGAGAAATTGTGTAAGAAGACAGGGAGGAAGCGAGGTGTAGAGTACTTCAAATTGCATTCGTTATGGGCAGCACCTCTAAAATGCCCTGTCCTATGGCAGTGGTCTCTTACTTTTTTTTTCTCCGCCTAAGATTGGCTTTTCACATATGTGGCAGGTGGTGGCTTGATCATATTCTCTTTGCTGTACATCATTCATCTGAATTGGTACAGGGTTGTTCAAAATAGTTTCTGCTTTGCCTGCTAAAGCCGCCATTTGATCAACAAACCACCGCGCACAATCCTGACCTTTATGACTTACATACTCACATTGTGAATTATCATAGTGACAGACAACATAATAGGCTACAGCAAAAGGCTCATGTTTCTGCACTGGATAGGTTGAGCTTGTATGGGGGCTTGGTTCACATCCCTGAATGGGAACAGTAAGGGCCTCAAAATCAGCGTAAACAGTAAATGGTACCATGTCTTGTTTATTAGTGGCCTTAAATTTTAAGACAGCGTCATTCCCTTCGGGCAAGACTAGCTTTGCTGCCGTCTGCCCTTCACACTCTTCCGTATGTCGTTTCAAAAGTACATCAGTTCGAAAATACTGAAGGCAGCGCTCACAAATATGTGTCTTACCATCATGGTTAGACACTTGGCTGCTTACTAGTTTTCCTAAATTCTTTATCCAACAATAATGGCTGTTATCCCCATCAGACAGGAAAAGCAGGTGAATGTGATGTTGCTTTACCTGTTTGGTGGCATACAAGGGGCCCACAATATTGGATCCGTCGATGCCATACACCATAAAGGAGAAATTTGGATTATCTTTCTCAAATAAATGAATTTTATCTAGAGGCATGGGAAATGAAACACGCTCTAGATTGAGAGTTTGTTTCATGTGGTTAAACACATATTTGTACTTCCCTGGGAAATGACCATTTCTGTCTTGACAGGGTTGCAGACAGCTAACTATACTCCACAAAAAGCAGTAATCGTCTTTGTTGCGTATGTTGATCACTGCCTTTCTGGAAGCGATAAAGCTCGGTGTGGCAATATAGCTACTTCCTGCATTCAATGGATTGTATTTACAAATATTGATTTGCAAATAGGCAATGCTATTGAGGGCCAAGCCACTGGGACCCTGTTGCAACTTATCAAATTTAGTGACAAGCGCTTGAATAGCTTTCTCCTGATACCATGTTTCCAAATTATCAGCTATCAGTACTTTCTCCATTTTTGTACAAAGGTTGAAGGTGTGTTTCTCTTCAACATTATTTTTTATCAACGTAAATTCACATAGTAGTTCGAAGTTTATTTTTAAAGCCTGATGCAATCTTAAGCCTTGTTCACATTCACTCAAAAAAATGGGAAAACATAATTCCACAAAATCTTTAGGCGACAGACAGTGATTCGCATTGTAAATTCGGCCAGAGCATACTCGCGTTTTGAAACATTTGGCCAAAGCCTGCCACACTAACACTTCACTCTCTGATATAGACATGATTATAAAATGGACAAATAAACGTGCAACCCTTACCTTAAAATAGGTTAATCCAAAATCTGCAATTCCAAACGGCCACACTTATCGCTTTTTTTACTGACTGGCACACAATCACGTTCACAGGTACACAATGGTTGTAGCAATTGGGCCCCCAGCAGGAAATGATCACCTTCAAGGTTGCTGTAGTTTTAGTATCAGCGACAAGGTTTATCTTGTTTTTTATTTCCAATGATTTATCTGAAAAACAAACCAATACGATCCGTTATTAGTCATGGTTATATACATTAAACATGTGCATTCATTCATTCATTCATAAGACTTGCTAAAACAAAAGGTTTCAAGTGTGCACACATAAATAAGACACTCACTCGAAAATAACAAAGTCATTTACAAAGAAAAGAATTAATCTATATTCATAGCTCACCTTTTTTTTTTTTAATATCGAAAGCGTCAAGGTAGTTAAAACCTATTCACTCCATACATATCTTCATTCTGAAACAATAATAAATACACGCCATAAGTTTATAAATTTCCGTGAAATAAATGGCATACATTTAACAACAACAACAACAACAAAATAATGGAACAACATGCACTCACCATATAATAAATTATAATACTTTCAGCAAATGTGCTCTTTGCCGCCACTGTTACTGTCACTGTCTCTCTGTCTGCTCTCCCAGACTTAATGACGTTTTTTTTTTAAATCTGCAACAAACGAAATCCCAAAAAATACCATCAGTCACTAACTTACTTTTCATGCATACACAAAATAACAATAAAACCAATCATGTCATAATTAACAATAATGAACCTACCTTAGTACAAGTATGGCCACGGTTCACGTAATATTTTACAAAGAGCATAAGGCACTTGCATCCGTCACCTTCAAAGATGATCACAAGAATGATGAGTCTCTCTTACCCTCAGAACATATATGTCTCCTCAACAAGATGCAAAGTTAACACTTTACTTTTTTTTGTTCCTACGAGTAGGATGTCATGGAGCGCACAAGTCAGACCGATTCTCACAAGCTTTGCAAACTCTGCATGAGTGTGCGTGGGAATGCAATGATCAGCTTTTCGACAGAGCTGTATGTCCTTCATCGCGATATCGAGTAACACGTCTGGGTCAGATAACAGCCACCTGCATGCGAACAAATAGCTGTTATCTCTCTCTGCTGCGAGGCACGTACGATGATAAGACCTATGTCTGTCTGGCTCGCCGTGGGTCAGCTTCAATGCTTTCAATTCTCATTTCATCAAGCAAGTTCTCTCTCTGCGTGTGAGTCCTGACCAGCCATGACAAATAATAATAATAATGCATAAGTGTTTTACCAACATCATAGTGCATAACATAACGTGACTTCAAATCTGGTTTCTTACTTTTTCCCCGTTTTCCTCAACGATCTCGAAAAAAAATGACGGAAACCATGATTTCAGGTTTTCCATACCTACATTCCCGTAAACAGAACAACGACACAAATACATCGACATGCCCATCATAAAAATCGCCTCATTCGTTTTCCAAATAACGCAAAAATGAACAAAAAAAAACACATTTTCCATAAGAAAACCATGTTTCCAGCTTTTTACCTTGTTCATATCTATATCCCCGTAAAGAGGACAATGAGACGAAATAAATACTATCACACACGTCATTCTCACGTTTTCGGTTTTCACAATATGAGGGAAAATCACAAAAACCCATTTTTGACTAAAAAACATGTTTCCAGCTTTTTACCTATTCCATACCTACATCTCCGTAAAGAGGACAATGAGACGAAAACATAGTATCACACACGTCATGCTCACGTTTTCAGTTTTCGCAATATCAGGGAAAATCACAAAAACCCTTTTTACATCAAAACCGTGTTTCCAGCCTTTTAGCTTTTCCGTACCTACATCTCCGTAAAGAGCACAACGAGACGAAAACATACTATCTCGCACGTCATCATCACGTTTTCCGTTTTCCAAAAATCGGCAAAAATGTGAAAAACGCATTTTTAGACCCAAAACCCTAAGTTCACCTTTTCGACACCTACATTCCCGTAAAGAGCACGACGAGACGAAAAAAACGAGTCCAAGCACGCCCTCCTAGCATGGCCCGTTTTCCAAAAATCGGCAAAGATGTGAAAAACGCATGTTTAGACCCAAAACCCTATGTTCACCTTTTCGACACCTACATTCCCGTAAAGAGCACGACGAGACGAAAAAAAACGAATCCAAGCACGCCCTCCTAGCATGGCTCCTTCCATTCCAAGGTCGCAGGGGCTCACAACTTCCTAAGTAGTGCAGCTCCCCCCTTACCACGTTTTTATTTTGGAGTGGATATACCCCGTCCATAGAAAAAGAGAGTTCACCACGAGTCCTACGTCACCTCATAGGTTTAAATCCGATTATTGGTTAGCGAGATAGTAAAAAGCCGATGACCTATTAGTTTTTTGGGGTTTATTTCAATACATATTAAAAAACATTCATTTATAAATCATCATTTAAAAAGCCCGCCCTCTTACAAAACCCCTCAAGTGCGCATGCGTATAAAAAACATTCATCGCCAAAATGTCAAAAAAACAACATGTTTACCCCAAATGGCGTTTCCCAATTCCATCCATTTTTAAAAAATAACCTCACCATCACCTAGAGCGGAAAAAATACCATCTAAACGACCCCTCACTTGACCCTACTCCTCCCCCACCACCTAACCCTTTCCCAACATAGCCACACATATTCAAGCACGAGCGCGACTTGAGAAAACCAACACTACCCCACTACTCGCGAATGACCTTTTAGTTTTGGTCTTTTCATTAAATAAAGAGGCTATAGGAAAGTAGGGGGAATTACTAGCAGTGCTAGGACACCCTGTATGTTCTAATCCCATGTTTGGTTAGCGAGATATCAGGTTCGGGGCCGCTACGAGAAGCGCTCAATAAGTTAGTAAGCAGCTCTGTCCCCATCCCACTACTTTTGTTGCATTCGACCTTGTAACTTTCTTTATCAATAAATATCTGTCTCATCCTTTCAAATCTTTTAATAAAATTTACAACATCGGTTTTCATTTCTCGTTTTCTTTCCATTTCTGCCATTTATTTTCTTCTGAAGTTATTTTCAATAATTAATAAAATATTAAGAACCACCAATATGTAATTTTCCCATTGGTCAATATGCGGTCACGTGATGAAATTCCATCCTTTACGCGGTCTAATCTCCCTTCCCGCACGCTTCAAAGTCACCTTGACACGTGCCTCTACAAAACTGGATTTTCCCAAGCGTCACCCGCAGTAAACTTGCCAATCTCGCCAGTTTCCAGCATGTATTAATTCTCATTCATCTCCATGCTAATGAAATAACATTTTACATTTCCTCACTTTGCCGTGCTAAAAGTATACGGAAACCTTTCAATTCAACACAGCATTAGCTACAGTCTTGATACATTTTACCGTGCTGCAGGTTGCCTAACCAGACACGTAACATCGGCGCTTGTGTTCTCAAGAGCTGTCGATTCATATCCCGACCCATACCATATCCTGTATCCTTTAAATTATGGGTTCAGTACAGAATAGCTAAATCGAAGTTGATTCACACTACGAGAGCTGTTGTGCGCCCGAGGGGACCAGTTGCCTAATTCCTCACGGAGCGGACGCCACTTCCACGTAGCGTGGATACAGCAAGATTGATTGCTAAAGGCTGCCAGGATACGAGGTACCCTGTCTTTAACTAAACTTGGGCCATGACAAGGTATCTTCATAGAACTCGGTATTCTTTTCTGCTCTTTGAAAATATTGGAAAACATTCTGTAAGTCCTGTCGTTTCTTTTCGCAATATGCACTTTGCCTTGGTTGTAAGCTTTATTAAAGTTGCACCATATTAATTATGTGTCACAGGGTCCTTTCAATGAGAACGTGTGTTTTAATCACCCGTCTATGAAGGATCGAACTTCGACTCTTCCTGGGTTTTCCGCAGAGGCTGGCAAACGGACCTTCCCATAACTGTAAGCAAATAGGTTTGGGTTTGAAGAGAGAAATGATTAATGCACTCGCTGAGAACTAGTCTGCCAAGCCCGGGCTTCTCCAGTTCAGTCGTAGTATGCGTGACCCAGACTAGTCTGGACTACTTTGCTGCCTTGCACTCATAGCGGCAAGAAATATGGTTAGTAATTTCAGCTAGCTTTTATTTTGTGCGTCAAATTATGAATTATTTTACAGTTTTGTACAAGGGAGGGGATTTAAAGGATCAACGAGGATCATATAGTTAATAATTTTACTATAGAAGTTCTCAGTATTACTTTGAAAAGATCAAAACTAGGCGGCATAATTTTGATACCTCAGCTCGCATTTTAAACAGATTCACCAATTGGGAAACTGCAATCAACAATCTTTCTTATAGAATTGACATGGAAAGTGAGAATGTTACGAAAGTTCATTCGCTGTCCGTGTAATTCGATAAGGGCTAATAATCCACATGAAACTACCTTGGATTTATTTATTTATTTATTCATTCATTCATTCGTTTATTTGCAATTGAGGGTGTGTCCCCCGGTGGCAAATTAGATATACATAACAAATAAATAACTGTACATAACAATTCACTAACAATTAAACTGGAGTATTTACACAAATAGTCAGTCTTTTCTTAAACACACCTATATGTTTGGGAAAAGGCTCTAAGTCTGCGGCAGGTAGAGAGTTCCAATTATCAATGGCACGGTTTACGAAAGAATATTTATTCGCTGTTGTCGGCCCGTAACTTTGAAAGGATGATCGCTCCTACCCATGTAAGTAGGCTTTTCCATACGTTGCTGGTTGATTTGCATACGTGTTGTACATAGCGCAGAGTCTACATTTCATCCTCCTAGCCTCAAATGATTCCCACCCAAGTTTCTTTAACATACGGCTCACACTGCTCCTGGAATTAAAGTCACTGAGCACAAATCTAGCGGCCTTTCTTTGTACCATTTCCAACTCATTTATGAGCCCTACTTGATATGGATCCCAAACCGCCGAGGCGTGTTCAGAATAGGTCTTACAAGTGACAAATATCCTAATTCTTTAGCAGAGGTACTACTTCCTTTTAATACCCTCATTACAAAGTGCAGGAATTTGTAAGCTTCAGAAACTACACATCCTATATGACTACTCCATTTCATATCATTTCTTACGTGAACGCCCAAATATTTGCAAGAATCTTCTTCTACAAGTATTTCCGAGCCAATGTTATATTGCAAATTTATGGTTGTCCAGATGGCATAGTTCTCAAGGGAATGAAGGTGACAGAATGTTAGCAGTTTAGTGTCCATCTTCTTGTAGATATACAGTAAACCAATAGTAGATGAGGCAGGAAAATATGCAAATACGTTATCTTTACGCTGAGGGAAATAAAAACACTCCATATATTTAAGGATAAGTCATATGAATTACGCACAAATTCAATTACTGATAAATGTCATTAGCTAATGAAAATGTGATCGATGTGTACTGTATATAGCAAAGCACAACAGTTGACAATACGTATTTGTAAGGACATAATAAGGACGTAATAAGTACGTCGAGGAATGTCTCACACATATGTACCAGTTGTATTTTAAAAATACTTTCTAAATAATTGCGATGATCTTGATAATAATTAAGTAACCCTTTGTCAATCTTTTGGAAGTTGATGAACACTGAACAGTTCAATAGAAAATTTAAACAAAGATTATGTAGAACAATTGACGGTACAGAGAATTCCTCAACTATTATTATTGAAGTTTACACACTTTAACTCGTACGTTAAATGCCATCGAAGTATGGGAAAGAATTGGCAATTTCTGTACTGATGTATCGTTATTGATAGGCTGATGTATATTTTAATTCTTTGAATACATCTTTCTATCTACGTGAATTCCAATACTCGCAATATGGTAAGTAGTCTCAACTTCCTCAGTAGTTAATCACTCGCCATGCACGAAAGGTGACGTACGGCAACGATTATTACGCACCCAGATAGGTTTGTCTTTATGCCAAGAAATCCTTTATCAGCCACGATCTCATCCCCAGGTTGGAGAAGAGTTAATAAACCACTATCGCTTGTGATGAACGAGTCGCTAGATCATTTATCGATTTAAGGCGATCATTCCACCAGGTGCGATTACAATTATACCTTTTGTTGCAACCCTAGTATTGAGAATAGAAATACACTCACTCTCTGGTTTACTTGGGGGAGGCTGAACAGCCATTAAATCCGACAATTAGCGTTATTTCTCTTAAATGCTGAATGCATTGATTCTCTTACACCTGCCTTGCTATGCCAGAATATGATGGTTTTTGTGCACGGCGCTACACTCTCCAAGTAGAATACGAGTGTCCATTTTTCATTTTCACTTTGGTTTCTTTACACAGTTTGGAAACTTTACAGCTTATAGTAATAAAGCAAAGAGCAAGACAAAGACGTTGAAGGCCAAACCTGTTACATCACGCATTCGTGTGTTTTTCCTTATGGAACATGGGCCCTTGATGTCTGCATGATAGTCTTCCGTTCCAACCATTTATCAAGTTTCGAGATGTCCACACCCAGACAAAAAATGAGTGGAATACATGCCTGTGTATTTACGTCGTTCCATTTTTACAGCAAGTAAACATGAAGTCTAACCAATGAATATCCGACGCATCAGTTTCTACAGGTGCGTTCTTAGATTTATTAGGTCTACATGTGCAAACTCCACTTTAATTTCTTGCCTGACTCTTCCTTGTCTGATCGCTTGAGTTATGTGTTAAAGCACTGCTGTAAGCGAGAGCCCAGCGACACGTCCCTGTTTTTGAATTCATCGAAAATTTTGTCGGAACATACGCAGGACTTAGTGAGTCTTCAGATCTTCATTTTCCGTGTTCTTCAGTAAGTCGTGAGTTGCCAAAGTGTCCAATTGATGCTGAAAATTAACACCAAAATTAAATTAAATCCGGTCAATTGAACTTACTGCAAATTTGTGCAGTATGTTTTGTGTATTTACATTCTTCGGTTAACTGCTTTAACCATCGCCTTTTACGGTCAACTTGTATTACAGTAAGGTACTCGTCTGGAAAAATAATAAAAGTGTTGGAACATCCGATAACACAACAAATACGTTTTCCTGATCTCGTTTTCTCTGCTATTGACATCTGAGTAGTTACACGCTCATAACAGGCACAGCGAGATTAACTCAGATATGTCTCTCCGCCCACCCACTAGACTAGAGTAACACGCACGATGCCTATAGAAGCTGTAACAGCTCGTGAATATATCACAAAACGTTTCATCGTATGTCCACCCCTGATTATTCATGTTTTCCAACAGGGTCGGGGATGAGATGCGATTGAAGTCTTTGTGTAACTGGAAACTTCAATGCGTTCAACTCGCCTACGTGAAATAAATGCATTCTTACTCTCTTTCTTTGGTTGTATACATTTTGATTTGAGACTGTCATGCCTTACAGCATCCAGTGTTTGCGAACAAGTCGACTCCATGATCCCCTATTTATAAGCAGTTAGCAATACGGTTTCCTCTGCTTCTACACCTCTCACTTTGAAATCGTTAAACACTGAATCTAGCCATCGCCTCCTGTCTACCTCCGCTTCTCTTACCCTCTACAACCAAACTTATTAACCTCTTAGGTAATCTTTCCTCTCCCATTCTCTTCACATGACACCAACATTTGAGTCGGCTCATACGAACAGCTTCATCTAGCGTGTTCATTTCTAACTTAACCTTTATCTCTTAATTACGAGTACCTTCCTGCCATTGCTCTCATCTCTTTGTCCCAACAATCATTCGTGTTAGCCTCATGTCAGTCACATCTAGCTTACATATCCTGTAAGTACCCAGCTCTAACTTCCATACATCAAGGTCGGTCTAAATACTGAGCTATGTAGGGTGCAGAATACTGTAGATCGCAACTGAGAACTCATTCAGTGTCTTTTCTGCACCTTGACTCTATACCTTTCCCTCTACTACCAGCCTAAGAGAATACACAGCCTAGGTACTTAAAATGGGCCACCTGCTCCAATTTAGCTTCCCCTATCTGGTATTCTTTTTTCTTGTGTATCTTCTCTACCGACATAACCTTCGTTAATGAAATGCTTATTTTCATACCATATCCCTACATTTCTGTTCAAGTTCTACCATGTCGGCTTGTAAACTTTCGACACAGTCTGCCATTACAGCCAGGTTATCAGCATAAGCCAGACTGCTTACCAGGTTTGCTCCTAATTTAATCCCAGCCAGTTTATGCCCTTCAGCAAATGGTCCATATACATGTATAAAATAAAGATCAGTGGTGACAGATTACAGCATTGCCTCACTCCTGTAACAACATGTAGCCCATCCTACCATCAACTCTCACTGCAGCCTGATTATCAACGTAAATACTTTTGATTTCCTGTAGCAGCCTTCTTTCAAAACCAGATTCCGTCAGAATGCTCGTACGTCTTGTCTAACTCTACAAAATATAAGCACAAATGTCTATTCCTCTTGTGGCATTTCTCAAAGACTTGGCGCATACTAAAATATGACCATGACATCCTCGTTGTGGTCTAGAACCACACAAACATCTTACTCTCGAGAAATGTTCGAACTTTCCTTTCTACAATGCTGAGTACAATTTGCCTGGGGCGATTACGGCTTTTGTCCATTCAGAGGGTACCTTTCCTAGATTTCATGTCAAGTCGATTATCCTATGCAACCATTTCAGACCTGTTCTTCCACTATACCATTTCTGGCCGAATTTCATCCACCCCTGCCGGTTTGTAAATTAACATTTTAGTTTATTTACCAACCTCTCTACTTCTTCAACCATGATATTCCTTCCATCCTCATTCTCCTCCTGCATAATTTAAAAATCAGCCACATTGCCAGATAAGTCCCTATTTAAATTTAGTAAGATTTCGAAGGATACTTGCCATCTTTCCAGTGCTTCTTTGGCATCTACAATATGCGTCCCTGAATTATCCAAAGTACTACTCAATTCTCTTTTTTCCTCCATTTCTAAGATTCATTATAACAGCTCAAAATGGCTTCACTGCCTCTTGACCTAATGCTTCTAATTTTTCTGCATATTTCTCCCATGACTTCCTTTTCGATTGTACTATTATTTGTTTCTGTTTCTCTCAAGTATATAAAGCTCTCTGACTGCCGGATTCCTTGTTTGGAGCCATTTTTGTTAGCCTTCTGTATACCTTTGTAAGCCGTCTTTACTATGTCATTCCACCAGAATGTGTGATTTTTCCTGTCTTTACACACTTTTGTCCCAAGACATGCATTTGCCACTTCTAGTACTGCATCCCTATATCCTGCCACCTCCGCTTCAATGTCCCGCAATTATTTACCGTCTACTCTTTGATATTTCTCCTTAATTATTTACATGTATTTCTGCGTGAGTTCCTTACCCTGGAGATTTTCAACCCTAATCCGGCTGCAAACAGCCCTCACTTTCTTCACTTTAGGTCTAACGATGCTTAATTCACAGCAGATCAGTTTGTCGTCTGTTTCTTTTAAAAAAGCCCCTGAATACCATACAATTCCTTATCAATTTACTAAATTTAAAGTCAGTAATGATATAGTCTATTATTGATCTGGTTCCTCCACCCTCCCATGTGTATCTGTGAATCTCCTTATGCTTCGAGAATGAGTTCGCTATTGGTAACCCCATGCTTAATCGACTGGACAAGAAATTTAGGAAAGGTACCGTGCCCTCTTACAGGACAAAGGTAGTTATCGTCCCAATTTATAAGCAAGATAACAGAAAAGATTGCAATAATTATAGAGCATTTTTTAATAAGTGTCCCGGGCAAAGTGTACTCATGTATTATAGAAAGGAGAGTTCGATCATTGGCGAGAGTCAGATAGATGAAAACCAGTGTGGCTTCAGACCACGAGGATGTCAAGATCAAATTTTCAGTATGCGCCAAGTTATTGAGAAATGCTATGAGAGGAATATACAGTTATGTTTGTGTTTTGCAGATCTAGAAAAAGCGTATGATAGTGTACCCAGGGAAAGGATGCTTATAGTCCAGTCAAATTAGTGTTTTTTTGCTGCATTAAATCATGTAGTTCCAAAAGATTCAGGAATGTGTAGTGGGAGGTCCCCTGAACAACACCTAATAAAGTCCCGTCGATTTCAGGTGCCGTGGGGGGCCAGAGGGGGTCATAAAGACCCCTCCCCCCCTTTTAGTTCTGGGCGCATAACTTTAAAACGGTGCGTCGCACAGAAATTTTTATACGTTTCCAACTTAAAGGTAATTGAATGCCCTACAAAATGGTATATTCATATTTACCTCTCTGTGTTACTATCTCCGAAATATGAGCCAGTGAACATGAAAAAATTGCAGAAAAATATGAAACGCTTCACGTTTCTCGTCAAACCTGACCTTCCAATCCGTTTTCCTTCCATTTGACAGGAAATTCGTAAGGAAGAACGTTGTAGGGCATTCAATTTCCTTCAAGAATATATGTATTTGTACTACTTTCTCTTCGATCAGTCAAACGTTAGAGCGTTTTGACGTATCGGGGCCGGTTTTGTCATTTCGCTAGTGAACTGCTCATTATTTTACTTTCGTTTTCAACGGCTTTAACTCTCTGTTTCACGTTATTTAATATGTAAATATAAATGTTATTTATTAACCATATAACTAATAATATATACCTAGAAAGTATAAATTTATATGAACGCAGTGGCGTATATAGGATTATGTTTCGGGGGGAGCCCAAAATTTCGGAAAACAATTTCGTTTTTATAGGAATGAAAACATGATCAAGATCTAATAATTTACAGTCCAGCCCATCGGAGTATACAGTATATATATGTTCTGAAAAGTTGTTATTTTTCGTTTTATATATTCTTTATAAGAATTATAAGTTATTAGTGACCTTTCTTTATTTTTAGCCTATTTTCATTTTATGAAAAAAAAAAAAGGCTTATGAGATCACCTTTTGTCCGTATGTCTGCCTGTGTGTGCGATTCCCCCCTAATAACTTCTAAACGGCTGGAGCGATTTCAATGAAACTCGGTAAGATCATAGCATCATTCTGGCCGACCCCTACCGTGCCCTTCAAATTTTATTGTGTCTCACCAATCCAACATGGCGGCTGTGCGAAATATTTCACCAGCATTCAGTATCTCCGAAACTATTAGCGATATCACCCTGAAATTTTGTACGGTGATAAAGGGCACTACTAGATGTTTACCTATGAGACTTTCAAAAACCTGGTAACTACAAAACCAACATGGCGGCCAAGCGAAGTTGAGACTTTTAAATAGACGTTTCTCGCGATTTAACCATCCAAACGTAATGAAACTTGGTACAGAAAATGTTTATATACATTGTAATGCACTGGCGTCTAATTTAGTTCAATTGTTTACATAACCTCAAAATGGCGGCTGTGCGAAATATTTCACTGGCATTCTATATCTCCGAAACTATTACAGATATCACACTGAAATTTTGTACGGTGATAAAGGGCACTGGTACAAGTCTATCTATGTAACTTTCAAAAACCTGTAAAGTACAAAACGAACATGGCGGCCAAGCGAATTTGAAACATTTAATAGACTTTTCTCGTGATTTAACTCTCTGAGCGCAGTGAAATGTGGTTCAGTAAATGATTATACATATTGTAATGCACTGGCATCTAATTTAATTCAATTGTTTACATAACCTCAAGATGGCGGCTGTGCGAAATATTAAAATTAAGTTTTTATATCGTGTGTCGTAATCATGCGATAGAAGTGAAAGTTTGAATAATGAAGCTACGCAATAATTTTCCTTTAATGATACATAACTCTATGGCCTATACATATAACATTCCAAAATGGCGACCTTCCGAAATATTTTGAGGGTTCTCAATATCTGCGAATCTTTTACAGCAATAAAACTGAATTTTTTATGTTCATAGAGGCCATGAACGTAAGTTCACCTATAGGACTTTCAGTAACCTGGTGAGCACAAATCCAACATGGCGGTGACGCGAAGAATAAATATTTAAATGGACGTTTCTCGCGGTTTAACCATCCGAGTGCAGTGAAACTTTGCACGTTAAATGCTTATACAAATGTTAATCCACTGGCATCTAATTTATTTCAATTGTTTTCGTAACCACAAGATGGCAGCTGTGCGAAATTTTAAAATCTCGTTTTTACTTCTTGTGTTCTAATCATGCGATTGAAGTTTGAATACCACACGTACACAATAATCTTCATGTAATAGGCTCGTACATAAATACAAATCCAACCTGGCGACCATCTGAAATATTTAGGCGGTTCTCAATATCTAGGAATCTATCACAACCTTCAAACTGAATTTTTTTATGTTGATAGAGGCAATTAACATGAGTAGGATATATGAAAATAGGTTGTATAGTTCTTCACGGAACTACTTGTTTATAGTTAACGCCACTGTTACCCTCTTATAATAAAAATAAATTTACTTGTTGGACAAATTGAATATGCCAATCAATTGTTTAAACTTTTCATAAATTACCGACCGATTTAGGAGGGGGTGCTCTATATATTGTTTAGGCTATGTTTGAAATGCCTAAATATTTCTGCCACAAGTAATGTGGGTGATAAGCTAGTGTCAAACTCTGTACCTAGCACGTTTTGTACGTGTTAGCGTGTAAAATGGGTCACGTGGATATCAAGGGATTCACCTGATGTGTCCCCAATTAGCGGTATCCATTGTAAATGTATAAATAATAATAATATAATAATGTTATTGGTTTTACGTCCCTTTTAACTACACTGGCTTTTAGAGACGCCGGGGTGCCGGAATTTTGCCCCGAAGGGGATCTTTAACGTGCCAGTAAATCTACGGACACGGCTCCCTCGCCTTTGCGCACCCTCAAATGCCAGCTGACTGCGCCAGGATACGAACCTGCAACCTTGGGCTCAGAAAGCGAGAACGTTACCCCTGAGCCACGCAGCCAGCCTGTAAATGTATGTCGGAACCTATATACCAAGATACAAGAAGACCACATTTTAAAAGAATGACCACCTAGGAATGAGACGTAGAGAGGAATAAGTAAAAACCCAAGCACAATTTACATTACAATTGTTTTATTGACTATCAAACATTTTATACTCCTCGACATCCAACTCTTCCGACTCCAATTGAATGGGAGCACTGTTGGTGCAAGCGCCGTGGCAATTGCCACAGAGAGGTGAGCAGTGGATGCCGGCTTTCTGACATCCACATCTCATACCGCAGCCTGTGGCACAACGAAAAATATAGAATTGAGCACGCTGTGAGGTGCAATAAGTGTCTTGTTCTTAACAGGAGTCAGATATACCCCATCTCCTCTTGTCCAACCCCTACGTCCCGGTTCGAGTGATTCATTTCCGAACCACCGCTGAACCTGTAGAAACACACTGCACGTGTGCACGAGTGATATAGAGCAGCATCTTTTGTCGGTGACAATGAAGACAATTTTGCTTTCATCTTGGCTGACGATTTGACGAAGCACATATACGTGTGAATAGAACATAATAGAATAGAATATTTATTTATCAAACAGCATGCTTCAACGTAGTACATGCAATACAAAATGAAATGTACCTGTGATAATTGAGGTCAAGCCCGTGGAGTGGTGCCTGATACATCAGTACGAACATTTGTTGCCCAGATTCATCGATGTATCCTGGCATGGATGTGGAGCCATAAACACTTCAGCGATGTTTTCGATTTCGTTAGGATACCGCTCGAAACATTTGATTATGGCTGATTTACTTTTTCCAAAAATGGCAGAAGTGGTATCACATCCAGTGAAGCCATGGATAAATAGAATGTACTGGCAGAATGGTAAGGTCTGAAGTTGTTGGGAGGAATACAGTCTGTCATCTGTGTTGCCTGGTCCAGGCTTCATGAAAAGGACATTCGTGACTCGTGGTGTGAGTACCACGAGTAAGACGAGCAGGTTTACGTCCTCGCTAACGACCACCACAGTTAAATGAGGGGTATTTTGTCATTCACACCTGACAATGCTACAGTCAGCGTCTCATTTGTCTATGGTGAACTGTAAACATTTTGCACCCAAGGCATGCGCTAACATACTAATCAGCTTAATTTTGTTTCATTCGTTGGAAAGAAAGTTTTCCTGCTGAACAGTAGCCACCATGTTATCATCAAAGTCTAGATCCACTGATGTTTTACTTGATGGTCTCCGATGTTGTTCGCCTATTTCGTGGAACTCGTGTCTTTGTCACCGTTAAACACAACAGCAGAGTTGTAGCGGTATTGGTTGATAACGTAAGGCACATATTGAGTGCAGATGGAGGCGAACTTGGTGTTGCTGATCCACTTTACTCTATGAAGAAGAAAGCCACCATCGATTACCGTGAAACAGTTCTTCATGGTGATTATTTGACTGCATGAAGTAAAGGCATCGTTGAGAGCGGAATTATTCGTTTTCCTCAGGATCCTTTCGTCAAAAAGAGTCATGGGATATGGGTCTAACTCACACTTCAACAGCTCCTCTACATCCCCTTCAGTTCTCTTGTTTATTACGGTTCTCTGGAAAATCAATAAAGGCTCGACCACCACTACTTCGTTGTCCAGTTTGATAGTGTTGCTTATAGCAGCCAAAGGGACTACTGCGTTCTTCTTACACTGCTTAATTTATGCAAAGTTTATTCCAACAAAAGTCCCCATCGTACTGGTTCCAATTTCCGATGCTTTGTAACATTTGATGTTGCTGGGTCCTATTACTCCGGTTGAAAGGGACATCAAAGAATACGTACAGCAAAAGCCGGGTAATGCTCGAAAGTCGACAAGCTGTTCTCCACTTACAGAATGGACGCCGGCCAACTGCTCTAAGCTTAGTGAAGCACATATGGCTGTACCTGTGCGTGCCCCTCCGACCCATTTCGCCAAAACAGAAACACTCATGCCTCTCCCTCATGTTAATCCTCCTTCACTTTTCACGTCACACATCACTGTCACTTCAATCACCATATCAGACCACACTCCAACCATTGGTGTACCAATTCTGATTACAGTGAAATAGCCACGATCTATAAAAACCACTGGAGTTTTCAACCGTCCCAGATTGGGAAAGGGATCAGTCACGTAGGCCTATCCCATGGCATCTCATAATATTCCAGAAGATTATTTCCTTTCCTCAGTCGTCAGATATCCTGGAATATTATTATTCATTCCGTTTAGGTCGTCTGTTGTCTACGCTTGACGGTTTTTAATTCGATGTTTCGCCGTCTCCTTCTTCACTATCTCCCAGTACCAATTCTTTCTCCAACTCCTTACTTGTATTCTAATTTGATGGATATCATAGGGTACAATGCCACAATAAACTTACTTATCTTAATATTATGTACACAGTGCATTATGAACATTCTATTTCATGCTCAGAAATTCAGACGGGGAGGGGGTATTATACATACATATTAAAAGGATATGAAAAAAATGCCGTTTGAAAGGCACTAAGCTAGATTGTAAGTGTTTATTAGTGCTCCAAATAAACAGTTGACTCACATACTTTCATATATATATATATATTAGTTACATGGGTAATAAATGCCATTTATGTTTGCATAATCAATAAATAACGTAATACAGAGTGTTAAAGCCGTTGAAAAGGGAAGTAAGATAATGAGCAGTTCACTAGCGAAATCTCGAAACCGACCCCGATACGTCAAAACGCTCTAACGTTTGACTGATCAAAGGAAAATTAGCATAAGTATATATATTCTTGAAGGAAATTTAATGCTCTACAACTTTCTTTCTTACGAATTTCCTGTCAAATGGAATGAAAACGGATTGGAAGGACAGGTTTGACGAGAAACGTGAGG
The DNA here is from genome assembly GCA_946902985.2 of Meconema thalassinum. Lineage (NCBI taxonomy): Eukaryota > Metazoa > Arthropoda > Insecta > Orthoptera > Tettigoniidae > Meconema > Meconema thalassinum. The sequence continues at coordinate 578,717,899 of OX336389.2, forward strand.
CGCTACATATTTTTCTGCAAATTTTTCATGTTCACCGGCTCATATTTCGGAGATGGTAACACAGAGAGGTAAATATGTATATACCATTTTGTAGGGCACTTAATAACCTTTAAGTTGGAAATGTATAACAATTTCTGTGCGACGCACCGTTTTAAAGTTATGTGCCCAAAATTAAAAAGGGGGGCCTTAAAGCCCCCCTCTGGCCCCCCGCGGCACGATGGGACTTTATTAGGTGTTGTTCAGGGGACCTCCTCCTACACATTCCTGAAACATTAGGAACTACATGATTTAATGCAGCAAACCCATCATTTTTGGTCTAATTTGACTGGACTATTAGTATCCTGAGGGATTATAGTATCGAGGGAAGGCTGCTACTGGCAATCAAAAGGATTTATGTTGATAATCAGGCTGTATTGAGAGTTAATGGTAGGATGAGTTCTAGGTTGAAGGTTGTTAGAGGAGTGGGGCAAGGCTGTAACCTCTCACCACTTCTGCTTATTTTATATATGGACCATTTGCTGAAGGGCATAAACTGCCTGATTGGGATTCAATTAAGTGGAAACCAGTTTAGCATTCTGGCCTATGCTGATGATCTGGTTGTAATGGCGGACTACGTCGAAAGCTTGCAAGCCAATATGTTAGAACTAGAACAGAAATGTGGGGAGTATGGTATGAAGCTCAAGATTTCAAAGACAAACTTTATGTCGGTAGGTAGGAAACGCAAGAAAATAGAATGCCACGTGGGAGGAACTGAATTAGCACAGGTGGAACATTTTAAGTACCGGTACTTGGGACGTGCATTCTCTGAGGATGGTAGTATAGGGAAGGAAATGGATTCGAGACGTAGAAAAGCCAATGCAGCAAGCTCTCAGTTGCGATCTACAGTATTCTGCAAGAAAGAAGTTAGTGTAGCAACGAAACTCTCCCTACACCAGTCAGTATTTAGACCGACCTTGCTGTATGGAAGTGAGAGCTGGACATATTTAGGATATCTGATACTTAAGCTAGAAGTAACTGATATGAGGGTAGCACGAATGATTGCGGGGACAAATAGATGGGAAGAATGGCAGGAAGGTACTCGTAATGAAGAGATAAAGGCTACGTTAGAAATGAACACGCTAAATGAAGCTGTCCGTATGAGCCGACTCAGATGGTGGGGTCATATAAGAGAATGGGGAGGAGAGATTACCTAAGAGGTCAATGAGTTCGGCTGTAAAGGGTAAGAGAAGCAGAGGTAGACCTATGAGGCGATGGTTATATTCAGTGTTGAACGAGTTCAAAGTGAGAGGTGTAGAAGCACAGGAGGCCGCAGTGCTAACTGCTAATGGGGGATCATGGAGGCGACTTGTTCGCAAACAGAGGCTTGCATACTAGACTAGACGCTGAAAGGCAAAAAAATAGTCTCAAATGAAAATAAATGTGTAGTAACACAATCAACACATCCACATTGTTCACACACTACATTTCTCTGTGTCAAGTTCGACAATAGCATTAAATCAACAATTACACACTTAATTTGATATTCGCTATCAACAACACTAAAGTGTTGTCACTTTCTGATTAAGAACATTTTTTTTCCAGACGCTGAGAGTTTCGTACTGAAACCGTATTTAAGAACCTCAGAATAAGTCATGAGGCGAGGGTCGAACTGTACTCGCGTGATAATTTATGTCTCAATTCTAAGGGAAGGGATAGGCATCCCGCACCACATATAAGCGTTCAGCGTAGTTTGGAAGACAAAAAGAAATGATGAAACAATTATATCAGCTCATTTTTGTGCGAAGAAAAGTGAATTTTATATAACTGAATGTATTGCAATGGGCTATAATAAACATTTGACGAGCTGGAAACTGTACAAATTCGACAAGTTAATGAAGCGTCGCTCACAAAAACCGGTTACGAACGGGTCACGTGGGAGACATGATGATGATGATAATTGTTGTTTAAAGGGGCCTAACATCTAGGTTATCGGCCCCTGACGTGGGAGACAGCGGAGGGTCGCGAAGCCACGCGCGCCAGCACGAGACAAGAATGCCGTGTAGAGAAGTCACGTGGAGACCATAGCCAATCAAAAAATTATAAATTCATGAGCAGTAATTAGATAACAATTACTCTGAAATACTTTTAGAAATAACTTGAAATTACAAAAATAAATGGGAATTAAAAATGGACATGCCAATATAAATAGATCGTTGAGACGAAGACGAATAACGCAGATATTTGCAAGTGAAATAAACCAAGAGTGTAGCCGCCAATTTACATGATATACGCTATCAAATTATGATAAGGTGGGGGCCGACGCAAATAGAGTGCGGGGAAGTGTGAAATAAGTTGGCGGAGAGGTCGCGTCCAACTACGGTCGAGCTGTATTGTAAAAACGGTGAATGTTTAAGCCTGCAAATAGAATATAGAATATTTTGCGACTATAAGAGAGCATCGAATAAATACAAGTGAATTGTAAAGTGAGCATTGATAAAGCAAGTCTTCGAGCGAATAATAAGTGAGAAATGTGTGAAACTGAATAAATAGTTTTGAATATAAACTCAAATTAATAATCTACGTGATTTGTTAGAAAAATTAGTGCTACAAAATTGTATTAAGCAACGATTACGAACTTGAACATTTTGACGAATATCACGACAAATTATATCAACAGATTTAAGATGGGTTATAAAATGGTGTCGACAAGGATGCTATTTCTGGAAACTTTGATGACGATTGAAATGGCACACTAAACGCTTAGTGGGAAACAAAACCTTTGACGATTACGTGGATCCCCGGAGTAACATAGACGCCAATGAAGTCAAAGATAGTTTATGTGGACCTACAACATCACAGTCTACTAGAAACATGAACTAACCAACTACAAAAATGGATTTCCAATCCCTTACTGGAAATTACATTAACTATATACCTAGGTATTTAGAATCTACAAAGTCCACCAACGGGAACGTCTAGACAGCAGCCGAATGAAGCATGAACATCCGGCTTATCCAAGCCAAGAAGCGAACGTGAGAAGGGCAGAATCGAGACCAATGCAGGGGCCGTGGAGTAGTGAATTCAGCCTATTTCACGCCACCGAAGTCAAACCAGCGGGAGTCGAGATCAGCTGTACGCCGCCGAGCTCGAAATCAGCTCTTCACGGGGGGAGCGCTCTTGATTCTAGAACACCAGTACACCAGGTTTGAAGACGCAGATTCGCGCAGAAGGTTGATAAAGCTATCTGATATATATATATATATAACATTTATATATATATAGTCTACATATATACAGGGTTATTACAAATGATTGAAGCGATTTCACAGCTCTACAATAACTTTATTATTTGAGATATTTTAACAATGCTTTGCACACACATACAAAAACTCAATAAGTTTTTTTTAGGCATTCACAAATGTTCGATATGTGCCCCTTTAGTGATTCGGCAGACATCAAGCCGATAATCAAGTTCCTCCCACACTCGGCGCAACATGTCCCCATCAATGAGTTCGAAAGCATCGTTGATGCGAGCTCGCAGTTCTGGCACGTTTCTTGGTAGAGGTTTAAACACTGAATCTTTCACATAACCCCACAGAAATAAATCGCATGGGGTTAAGTCGGGAGAGCGTGGAGGCCATGACATGAATTGCTGATCATGATCTCCACCACGACCGTTCCATCGGTTTTCCAATCTCCTGTTTAAAAAATGCCGAACATCATGATGGAAGTGCGGTGGAGCACCATCCTGTTGAAAGATGAAGTCGGCGCTGTCGGTCTCCAGTTGTGGCATGAGCCAATTTTCCAGCATATCCAGATACACGTGTCCTGTAACGTTTTTTTTTTTTTCGCAGAAGAAAAAGGGGCCGTAAACTTTAAACCGTGCGATTGCACAAAACACGTTAACTTTTGGTGAATTGCGAATGTGCTGCACGAATGCGTGAGGATTCTCTACCGCCCAGATTCGCACATTGTGTCTGTTCACTTCACCATTAAGAAAAAATGTTGCTTCATCACTGAAAACAAGTTTTGCACAGAACGCATCCTCTTCCATGAGCTGTTGCAACCGCGCCGAAAATTCAAAGCGTTTGACTTTGTCATCGGGTGTCAGGGCTTGTAGCAATTGTAAACGGTAAGGCTTCTGCTTTAGCCTTTTCCGTAAGATTTTCCAAACCGTCGGCTGTGGTACGTTTAGCTCCCTGCTTGCTTTATTCGTCGACTTCCGCGGGCTACGCGTGAAACTTGCCCGCACGCGGTCAACCGTTTCTTCGCTCACTGCAGGCCGACCCGTTGATTTCCCCTTACAGAGGCATCCAGAAGCTTTAAACTGCGCATACCATCGCCGAATGGAGTTAGCAGTTGGTGGATCTTTGTTGAACTTCGTCCTGAAGTGTCGTTGCACTGTTATGACTGGCTGATGTGAGTGCATTTCAAGCACGACAAACGCTTTCTCGGCTCCTGTCGCCATTTTGTCTCACTGCGCTCTCGAGCGCTCTGGCGGCAGAAACCTGAAGTGCGGCTTCAGCCAAACAAAACTTTATAAGTTTTTCTACGTATCTGTAGTGAGTCGTGACCATATGTCAATGAATGGAGCTACAGTGAATTTATGAAATCGCTTCAATCATTTGTGTACATGTATATTGTAGATGGATTATAGTGTGGATATTTATGACCTAACCCTGTTTTAATAGCTATTTGACGATGTCTTATTTTCAGTAATGTATCTACGTTCAATTAATTTAGTCAGTTTTAGACGTCATCATATTTCGATTTTGACGTATAGTATTTTTATTATTGACCGCATTTTTGGTGTTTTAATTCTAAATTGTTATTCGATTACATAATTTCGTAATATGGGGAATGTCATGAATAATATGTTTTTATCGATATGATACATTAGGAATAAGTCATTGATTTAAGCAACATGTATTGATAGTGTTCGTTGTTGAACGTCAATATTTATGGAAGTCGACGGAGAGTCTTAATAAGGACATTAAAGTAATTTGTAGAAGAATTCTAGTTAGTCGTGAAAGACAGAATTCTAGACCAGTGACAAATAAGTAAATATACGAATGTAATGGAATGTATCGTCGCATAAATGTGATAGGAATATTGTTGAACTATGAAAGAAAAGGAAAGGAAAGAAGGAATTGTTACTCCGTAATTCCAAATACTGAAAGGGAGGAAAATAAATATATTTTTATTAAATGTGATATTTATATTTAGACGAAAATTTTGAATTTTAACACGTAAAGAATTTAAGCAACATAGTGGTTATTTAATGGAAATAATATTGTAGTTTCACATTGGACACAGTAAGTTAATGAAAGTCTCTAATGAAAAATATCTAAGTCGATACGAGTACAACGAGTATTATGGTATTGAAAGTACAACGAGTAATAAAATAATTCAAGCACGATGAAATGTATAAAGATGTATTGTTGCATGGAATATTATTGAAATAAGTATGTTGAAGGAGAAAGGATGTTATTGACGTGGTGATATTGATATGGTTACGTAAAAGATAGTAACACGATTGGGTGTAGAATTCCGTGCAGTATTTTAAGTCGACGAGAAGAGAATTGTATTTAGGAAGGATTGTGCGTTTAATGGAACGTTGTGTAAGACTTGTTGTTAAATGTATTAAGTCAATATGAGTATATCAACGATGTTATAGTTAACAATAGCGATGTACGAAAGTATTAGCGATATTGTAGTCGATGATAGCGACTATGAAGATGACAGCGAATATAAAAGTAATTATGATAATGCAAAATCACTGTTGAAAGAAAAACCAAGGTGTATGGAAGGTAGTCTTATATAGTGTAAGTATTATCGATTTTTATCAAGAATTTGACAATTGGAACTGAAATTAACATAATCGTTCGTTACACAGTTCATGGATATGACAAGTTTAAAACGTTGAGATGTGATAAATATGTAGAGAGTAATGTGAAGCATAAGAGATCGTAAGAGAAGAAAGCCATTATCGTAACTGACAACGATAAAATAATAATATTGTAAATATTTAAGTATCCAAATAATAATAATAATAATAATAATAATAATAATAATAATAATAATAATTTAATTTAATTTAATTTATTTAATTTATTTATTAAATACTATTTATGTTACATTATTGTGATATGTCTCACGAATCTGATGACAGTACAGATTATCTGTGAGACATATTAATTATTATTTACAACATATATATAGATTATATTTCAGTACAAGAGTGCATGCATTTTTTTTTGTAATGTTAATGATAAAATATTAATGTAAATAATTAAAGATACAAAAAATTACACTATGGTAGTTATATTAATACATTTATGTTATGAGTTAATGTTTGGTTAAGTAATATTTTTTAATGCGACTTATAGCTAGTTGTTTGCTGTTAATGTTTGTCAGTCCAGGTGGTAGTTCATTAAGTAGTGATGGTATAATATAATTTAGTCTCTTGAAACCATAGCTATTTATACATAAAGGTTTAACATGTTTAGTACTTGTTATGGCTCTTGTTTGTATGTTGTGAGAGACCTTATGCCTGAATCTTGGATCATGGTAGTAGAGATTCAGTACAGTAATTTGAAACAACTCTTTAATATTAAAATAAGGGATATCAGTGAAATATTTAAAGAACCTGTTTTGGCTATCTTGAAGATTATTAATTAAAGTTGTGTTTTGATTTCCCCAAGCTGCTATAGCATATCTTAATTTGCTTTCAATCAGAGCACTGTAAATTGTTTTGTAAGTTTTCCTATCTACATAAAATCGGAGATTGTAGAAGATGTAGAGATTTGCTCTTAGGTTTTTTATTATGTTTACTGTGTGTGTGTTCATTTTAAAGTGTTCATCAAGGGTAATTCCTAGGTATTTTTGTGTCGAAGTACTATTTATGAAGGTGTTACATTTGCAACCTGCCAGGATGTTTTGGTGTATGCATGATAAGCTGTGGTGCGTTAGTTTGTATTTTTCTTGTGTGAAGTGATCAACTCTGATGTGCATTATTTTAGATTTGGTTGTATTTATATACAAATTATTGTCATGACACCATCTTGTGATGTTATTGAAGTCTTCTTGAAGTCTCTCAAAAGCTGTTTTAGAGTCTTTATGTATGGTATATATAGTGGTGTCATCAGCATAAATAAATATTTTACTGTGTTTAATGGCTTCATTCATGTCGTTTACGAACAGGTTATATAGTGTAGGTGAAATAATGCTGCCTTGAGGGATACCTTGTGTTCCTTCTACTGCGTCACTGATAGTGTTATTGACCATAACTGCCGTTTCCCTGTTTTTCAGATAGCTTTCAAATAGTTTGTAAGTCGTGCCTCTTATTCCAATATCGTGTAATTTAGCAAGTAGTTTATTGTGATTTATTGTGTCAAATGCTTTAGAAAAGTCAAGAAAAAGTACCATTATGTGATTGTTCTTATTTAAGGCATTATTTATTACATTGGCAAATTCAGCCAGGAGTAGTTCAGTACTTTTCCCCTTCCTAAAACCGTATAGGTGTCCCTTTAAAATATCATATTTATTTAGGAAATTCTTCAATCTCTTATCCAAGCATTTTTCCATTATTTTGTGTAGGATTGATAAAATGCATATTGGTCTGTAGTTGCCAAAGTCTAAGTGATCGCCATTCTTATATATTGGTTTAATAATTGTGTATTTCAGATATTTTGGTATAATGCCTGATTCGAATATCTTGTTTATGAGATGTGTTATGATTGGTATAGTTTTTTTGGATGTTGCCTTTATGTCTTTCAAGCGTATATTGTCTACCCCAGGCGATTTGTCTGTTTTTAATTCCTTAATTATGTTTTCTATTTCATATTCATCAGTTTCAAGTAATGTAAAGGAATTCATTAATGTGTTTCTATTTGATTGCCATATGTTGATACTACAGTTATGAGCTAGGCTGTTTATTTTTTCACTAAAGGTATTGATGAATTTATTGACTATCACTTCGTTAGTATAATGTAATATTAAATGTTTGTTTATGACTTCATTGACAGTTTGTGTTTTCCGACCTGTTATATCATTAATGACTTTCCACATTCCTTTATTATCGTTTTTGGAACTATTTATCTTATTTTTAAAATATTGATGTTTTGTTTTGTTTATTAGCTTATTTAATTTGTTTCTGAAAGCTTTGTATTCATTTTTTATTGTAATATTATCCTTGTTTCTGAGCATTGTTTTGTAAAGTCTGTCTCTTTCCTTACATTGTATTTTTAGGTCATAAGTGAACCATTGTTTGCTTTTCCTGTGTTTACGAGTTGTTATGTAAGATGCTTTTTGGTAGATTTCCTTAAATTTGGTTGTTATATTGTTATATATATCATTAGGATTTTTTAATTCAAGGCAATCTGTCCAGTCTGTGTTGTTAAGGCTTGTGTGTATTATAGTATCGTTCATTAGCGTAATGTACGATTCATTATCTTGTAATTGTGTCTTAACATTTTTTGGCCAAATACCTGCATATGTTATGTAGTGGTCAGAGATATCTGATTGTATGACTGCAGAAGTATATTGATCTAGTCTGCTACGATAGTTTATGTGATCAATACATGTTCTCGAGTCTAAATTTGGATCATAACGAGTACATTGAGTGATAAGTGGTAGGAAACCATGAGTTGCCATAATATTTGTATATTTGATAGCTGATAGACTGATGTCATTAGATAAAGTATCAATGTTGATATCTCCTAAAATGGCGTATTCGCTGTACTTACTAGTGTGTTGTGTTATATGTGTCTCCAGTTCATCAAGAAAGTCATTTATGTTAGTGCTAGGTGGTCTGTAAATGCATGTTAATCCAATCTTTTTGTTCATGTGAAGTATTTCTATTACCATTGATTCATGAGTATTGGAAATGTATGAATTGTGTGTTCTAATAGCCATGTTGTTCTTTACATATATGGCTATGCCTCCTCCTTTACGATTTGTTCTATTACAAAATACAACATTAAAATTATCCAAAGTAAATAGGTAATTATTAGATTCAAGTATGTTAATTTCTGTTAAGCAAATAATATCCAGATCATTAATTTTCTTGCCTAAGGTTATGGTTAAATAATCCCAGTTTTTTGATATAGATTGAATATTTAGAGAGAGGATATTGATTTCAGCATTATTTCTAGTCTTATTACCATTTTCGACGAAATCGGGTATATTGAGAAATGTGAGTTCATTTTGTATTCCAGAAACATTTATATTGCTATCCCAACTGATCATAATATCAATTAATATAATAATTCAATAATAATTCTTTCTTTTTGGCGGGGGGGGGGGGGGGTTACCTAATTTTGTTAATGTCTTCCTCACGGGAGATTCTCAATATACCAGATTCGTCGTTTTTTCGCGCAAGTATTTTGCCGTTTTTAACCCAAATGAATTTCCAGTTATTTTCTCTGGCCTGATTTTTAGTTTTCCATAGTAGCTCCCTGTAAAATGACGTTAGACTTTCGTTAATGAAAAACCTAGATTTAGTGTTCCCATGAGTGAGGAAATTTTGTCCTTTTCTTTTCTGTAAAAATTCATTCTTTTTGGATATGGAGTTAAATTTTACCACTATTGGGGTAATAACAATAATAATAATAATAATTGATAGCATTAAATTGTTTATTAGTTAATATTTTAAACAAGTAGGAATTAAGGAGATATATGTATAAAGAAGAAATGTAAATAGAAGGCAGTTATTTGACAAATTAATTTAATCAGTATTTCATACAGTATGATCAACAAGTAGTTGATTATTTTAAATAGGAATGATTTTATTTTACTCCTTAATGAGGACAGAGTTAAGTCCAGCTACCGATATTCACGGTATATTTTTCTTCTTAGGGAAGATATTTTTATTTAAGGTTTATAACATTTTTATTTAAAGTGTACTTCGATTTTTATACCCCTTTATTTGTATGGGCAGTAGGTATTACAGCACTACTTTTACTTCTTTCCTATATTATGAATAACTATTAGCTGGCGCAATTTAGATTGCCTGTTTCTATTTTATAGTAAAGATCGACGTCTTCATTTAATAATTCGTTACGATTGTACTACTGGTTAGATACTGGCGCCCACATTTAACTTTTGTAACCGTTCACCCTCGAGATTCCGAGAATCTCGTCCTCCAATCTTTATTGTAGGATTTGTAAGTAACTAAGAAGTAGTACATTCGTATTTATAATAATCTGTGTATCGAGAGATTCCTAATTTGCCAACTAGCAGGGAATTGTTGGTTTGTCTAGCTGGGGATCAGCGTCCCATGCGTTCCTTTCCAACCTTCGGATAATAGTTGGTGGTTACGTGAATTTCGGGTACAGTACCTTAAGAGAGGTCAGGAAAATTTGTGACATGTCTGTTATTATTTAACGTACCATTAAGCATACCGTAGATTACAAGATTACGCCTAAACTTGTTCTCGAGTAGACTACGTAAATAATCACCAGTGCAAGAAGCCACAGGTATTCAAAATATAAACAAATCACCATCTCGTGGCTTTCTTTAGGTTTTGTCAAATCCCGCTATCTAATGTGCCATCTAGCGGAGAACATAAGAATATTACTAAGTAGGATAAATTACCACGTGGTGACAGTTAGTATTGTTTCGTGCATGGGTGAACAGAGGGAGTTACTGTTCGTGTTTCTATACACAATTAATGAGTTTTACTCATTGTTAGAATACAAAATGAGTAAAAGCCAGGTATATGCTCAGTTTACGGCTGCAAGACGATGTACAAAGAGGACTACGGATATAAGTTTCCATTATATTCCAAATGATGCAAATAGCATTGGCCAAAAGGTGACGATACGGTAACGAATAAACACGAAGAACAGGAACAAGTTGGAATACAGTTGTTGTGTACGTTGGGGTCAGCCTAGCACCTAAGCCAGTAATAATAACAATAATTATTAATATGGCCTAATAGGCCCTAATTACCTGTGACAGAAAAGAAGTAAGTTGCTGCTAAAACATATTTGCAACATTTTGATGCATCTGCCTTACAAGAACATTGAAACTGCTAAATTATTAGCGTTCTCCTTTCAATTTCTCCAGTAACCACGTGGGGCGGAGCACCGACGTCTGGAGCCCAATTTGGGCTCAAAACATGTACTGCTAAATTAAACTAAATAACATTGTATTGACAAGGGCGGACAAATATCAATGGTTAATCTTTGTGAATAAACTGAGTTATTCTACGTCAATACGGATTAAAAAGAAAAAACAAATATGGTTTTTATCATGTCCACTTGTGAAGCCTCCGTGGCTTAGGCGGCAGCACGCCGGCCTCTCACCGCTGGGTCCATGGTTCAAATCCCGGTCACTCCATGTGAGATCTGTGCTGGACAAAACGGAGGCAGACAGGTTTTTCTCCGGGTACTCCGGTTTTCCCTGTCAAAATTTCATTCCAGCAACACTCTCCACTATCATCTCATTTCATCTGTCATTCATTCAATCATTGCCCCAGAGGAGTGCGTCAGGCCTCGACAGCCGGCACAATTCATATCCTCGCCGCTAGATGGGGGCTTCATTCATTCCATTCCTGACCCGGTCGGAGACTGGAAGCAGGCTGTGGATTTTCATTTTCATCATGTCCACTTGTATACCCTTGTCTTCGTTACTTTAAACAATTCTGTTTCCTTCCAAGCTATGACCTATTTTTGGTTGCCAAATTCACAAGATGTTTTTGTCGATTGATTTAGGGGCTTTGCGATTTCGTTGTCCTATAGCCCCGTGTACTTGTGTGTGTGTGTGTGTGTGTAATTTGTCTGATAACCTGTGTTATTGTGATGTCTGTATTGGTATGTGTGTTTGTAATTCAGGTGAGGATTGGGAAGGAGGCGGTCGTGGCCATAAGTTAGGAACCATTCGCCTGGAATAGAAGTGGGAAAACCACGGAAAAACACTTCCAAGATTGCTAAGATGGGAATCGAACGCTCCTCTTTTCAGTTTTGCCACAAGGCTGAATATACCCCGTTCCAGCCCTCACACCTGAATTAATTTCTTGACAGAGCCGGGAATTGGATTCGGGCCTCCGGACAATAAGACAAAAAAAAATGTCACCCCCTTAAAAGACCATACTATATAGTTGCTTTGGAGCGAGATGATGTTGAACTGGTACCAGGTGGTCATGTGACCCTTGACCGCTGACATATGGCCATGACAGTGAAGTACTGTACATGCCAGTCTTCAACGGGCCAAACACGAAGTGTGGACAGTAGCAGACATAAGTTGTGTAGTGTGGCCCAACGAGCCGAGATTTTGCTTGTATTCAAATGAGGCAAGGCGTCGAGTGCACTGACGCGACGATCCAATGAGGCGTTAAACCCAAAGTACGTGAGAATGTAGATCCTGCCGGAGATGATTCTGTGATATTTAGGGGGTGTTTTTCGTGCCGTAACTTGGGTCCACACATTCCAGTCACCGTGAACATGAACCAGGATGTTTATTTCTACACTCCCGGTGACCAGTAGCGTACGTCCTGCTGAGCGCTGTTGCCGTAGTGACACTGGAGCGAGAAACAGAGAGACGACACGGCTCTACGCTCACAGTATAGACAGCAATACCTGATGGTGCAAACATGCGCGAAAAGGGGTCGGTACACACAACCTTACCCTTGAGCACAAGGCGTTCCGAGTTTAAATGGATCTAAAATATGGAGGGCTTAATCCTACGAATATCCATGCTTACAACAAAGTTCGCACATTCTTACAATTGTGATATGAGGCAGATCTAGATATAAAATGTCGTACAAAAGTTATTCGTGAACGTGTTCACCTCCATTTGTAGCGGCTAGCATTCTAGTCTGTCACCCCGGAGGTCCGGGTTCGATTCCAGGATCTGCCAAGAAATTTAATTCTGGTCTGAGGGCTGGGACGGGGTGAGGCAAAACTGAGAAGAGGTGGGTTTGATTACCACCTCAGCCATCCCGAAAATGGTTTCCCATTTCTACTCCAGGAAACTGCCTGGATGGATCCTAACTGAATTACAAATACATACACCACAATAACAAAGGCTGGGACGGTTTTCGCATATGGGCACGCGGTCGATCACATGCTCCTTAATTGAAATCCTTAAATCCCACTTGGACCATACAGCACCGGTAGTTTGTATTGATACACTTCCCATCATAATGACGCTTAGATTGAGACCAAGCAGTTCTACGGACATGGTGTGCACTTTTCTAACGGTAGGACTACATGGCAGCAAAGCGCAGGACGCATTTTAAAACTTGCCACTACTGTGTAGCCAAATGTTTTCCCGGTTTGTCATGCTTTTCGGCGGGATGGGATGACAAGAGAGTTTACGGAAAATTCCTGAGCCTTCGGTCACAACAAAGCTTCGACGGTGAGACGGCCGTGACCAATCGCAGTGGAAGAGGAGCGATGGGGGTGTTAAAGTTTAGCGGTAGAGGGGCGTAAGGACATGATAGCAATGTCCCCATTCTCTACATTTAGTCACTAAATACCATACTGAACTTCCCGCTCAATATATCATTTTTAAAGAATATGTAAGGAGAAAAATCAGCATGTATAATGCTTGCATTTAAAGAGAAATATAACATGAAGCTCTTGCAGCGTTAGTGCATTTGCATCTCGTTTTGAAGGTCTAACTGGAGAAATGTTTTATCTGGAGGAATTCTGAAACTGGCTTGAAGACAACCCTGCCTCCATGCTTGTTTTGCTTTGAAAATGTTGGCGCCTGCAAGATTAAGTTATGTTTGTAAACCCGTGTGGTGACCTTTTCTTTGTTTACAGTGTATCATTGACCTCACCGGTGCTACATCATTCTCGAAAGATGCAATTAGAAAATTATTTTAGGAGGTGAAAATAGAGTTGGGCCTACCTATAACGCGTGCCAGTCTTTTTTACCATCATGAAAAGCTACCCTGTGTGTCATACAAGCCACCCCTGGGGCAATGATAAACAATTAATTTCAGCTTATTTTTAATTATCGGTATGTATTCGACCGAAGCTTAATGCTACGATACGTCCTTAGCAATATTCACTGGATTTTCAGGAATTGGAAGTGTTCAGTCTTTAATGAAACCGTGAAATGCTTGATTTTAAGTAACCAACTTTAGGAATATCGAAAGGAATAGGAAGAGTGGTTGTAGTATTAATGCTAATGTTGTTGGTTTTACGTCCTTTCTAACTGCTGCGGCTTTTAGAGACGCGCTTGTAGTATTACGTGACTATTAATCTCGTGATCATGAACCACGGGACCTCCTTTTTACGTTGACTCCGAGCCACCAGATGTGACATTTCACCTCGGAAAGGCGTGGTGGCGCAGCGGTCAAGCTGTTGGCCTCTCACCACGGCAGACCGGGTTCGATTCCCGGTCAATGCAAGTGAAATTTTCAAAGTGAAATGCCATGTCCTGTGGTTCGGATTCCACGTAAAAAGGAAGTCCCGTGGCTTATGATCTCACGATTAACGGTCACGTAAAACTACAATCTTCCTTTTCTTCCACCTCGGAAATCCCGTAAGCATAAATCGCCTTGGTGGGAGGCAACCAGATTGACAGCTGCGCCATCGCAGTCCGGTAAAACCACAGAGAAACGAAGATCAAGATGGCCGCCACAATCAAACCATTTGAGTAACATCGGTTACCTTGTCCATTCATGGTACGGGCAGCATGTACCATTATGGGCGTATATTTTCTTTAAAAATTTGTGCTGGAGTTATTTAACTGAGGGCCGGTTCGACCATCTCCGGGCAAAGGACCAGGTAACTTGCCGACGGAATAAACTGAGATTTCCGTTCGACCATCAGCAGGTAGTGCGGCATAAATAGCCTGCGTTTATTGTTAAAGCGTAACGCGCAGCGATTCAGCAGTGTCGCACGCAGCGCGTTCTTTTATTCCTGCTGCACTCTCTGCTGCTGGCAGCGATTTACCCCCACTCTGAGCCCTCGTGCAGCGTAGTTTTACTTTGCTACTTTGGTTTGCTGCGTTGCTTCGATTATCAAAATGGCTCCAATTGAATACGTTCTTATCCTACAAGATTTTCTGGAAGGTGTGATTTTCTTTAAAGTGTTATTGTACATGTGTGTACGACTGAATATCAAGTTTGATAAAGTAGGAGCAAGCCTAGGAAGACGTAGTATTGCTTTGAAAGTTATAATCACACGAGTATTCAATTGATGATTAAATTTATTTGGTTATGTTCTGTGTTATGTACTATGGAGGAAAACCCATACTCCCATACTCCATAAGAAGTCGCAGATTTGTGAATGTATCTTACAGTACGTTGTTACGAAGAAATACTGCATTTTATGTTTTCGGTCTACAAACATTATTTCTTTTTGTTGGTGTGCATAGGCCCTACCTCAGTATGGTAACAAATATCTGTACTTGGCCGGGTGGTGACAAATTCTATTAGGTTTCTCATGAAAAATAATATGGACACTAGCCTATTTTCTTTCTCTAAGGTGCATTTTAACTAGGTACACAAGTTGTTTCATTTGTCTTCCATTCCTCCCACTCTGTGTATTCATATTCACTCCAATTAGGCCTATACCGTACATATTTATTTTGGCCCTGACTGTTATGTGCTGTTGTTGTTGTTTGAGTCTTCAGTCTTTTGACTGGTTTGATGCAGCTCTCCATGCCTCCCTGTCCTGAGCTAATCGTTTCATTTCTACATAGCTACCACACCCTACATCCGAGGCAATCTGTTTAGCATATTCTAACCTTGGTCTACCCCTACAGTTCTTATCCTCGACCCTTCCTTCCATAACTAAGCTTGCTATTCCTGGGTGTCTTAGTATGTGTCCTACCAACCTATCTCTTCTCTTCATTAGCAGTCGCCAGAAATATCTCTCCTCTCCCACTCGCCTTAATACCTCTTCGTTTGTAACCCTATCTACCCATCTGATCTTCATCATTCTACTGTAACACCACATTTCAAATGCTTCAATTCTCCTCTTTTCTGCTGCACCAATAGTCCAAGTTTCACTTCCATAGAGCGCCACGCTCCAGACAAAGGCTTTCAAAAATTACTTCCTAATACCTAAATCTACATTCGATGTCAACAGATTCCTTTTTTGTAGAAAGGCTTTCCTTGCCTGAGCCAACCTACTTTTTATATCCTCTTTGCTTCGTCCATCACTGGTTATTCTGCTTCCTAAGTAACAGAAGTCTCCTACTTCCTTCAGCTTTTCACCGGCCAATTTGATCTCCATAGAGGTTTCTGATTTATTTCGGCTGCATTCCAGTATTTTTGTTTTACATTTATTAATTTTCATCATGAATTCCTTCCGTAAGACGGAATCCATACCATTCAAAAACTCATTCAAATCCTCAGGCTTGTCGGCCAAGATGACGATGTCATCAGCAAATCTCAGAGTAGAAATTATTTCTCCTTGAATCTTCACTCCCACTTTAAATTTTTCTCCAATTTCCTTCATTGCTTGTTCAATGTAAAGATTGAAAAGTATGGGTGATAAGTTGCAGCCTTGCCTTACACCTTTCTGAATACCAGCTTCTCTCTCATGTCCTTCAGCTCGAATGACTGCTGTCTGGTTTCCATATAGATTGTATATCACCCTCCTATCCCTGTACTTTATTCCAATAGATTTCAAAATGTCAAACAATTTAGTCCAATCAACGTTATCAAAAGCCTTTTCTAAGTCTACAAATGCCATGAACGTTCTCTTATCTTTCCTTATTCTACCTTCCAAAATCAGCCTAAGACTTAGTACAGCTTCCCTTGTTCCTACATTTCTCCTGAAACCAAACTGGTCTTCACCCAACTCCGTTTCTATCTGGCTTTCAATCCTCTTGTAAATTATTCTAGACAGGATCATTGAAGCATGAGTAATCAAGCTGATTGTACGGTAATCTTCACATCTGTCAGCTCCCACTTTCTTTGGTATAGGGATGATAACATTCTTCTTGAAATCAGGGGGTATCTCACCTGTCTCATAAATCCTACACACCAAGTGAAATAACCTGATCAGACCTTCATCTCCTATGCAGCGTAGCAACTCAATCGGTATATCATCTATGCCTGGTGCTTTGTTCCTGCCTAAGTCCTCTAATGCTCTGTCAAATTCTGATCTCAATATTAAATCTCCTTTTGCATCCTCATCAATTTCCTCCTCCCTTTCCATTACATGATTCTCGATCTCCTTTCCCTTATACAAGCACTCTATGTAAGCTTTCCATCTCTCAACCTTTTCTTCCCTATCTGTTAGAGGATTTCCATTTGTGTCCCTAATATTACAGCACTTAGTCTTCTTTTCCCCAAAAGTATTCTTAATCCTTCGATAAGCTGTGTCTACTCTTCCTAATTTCAGACAATTTTCGATACCTGCACATTTCTCTTTCAACCATTCTTCTTTCGCTTCCTTGCACTTCTTGTTAACCTCATTTCTCAGACGTCTGTATTCTGCTTTCCCCTTTTCATCTCTTAGATTCTTGTGTTTCCGCCTTTCATCCATCAATTCTAGTATGTCCTGAGTGATCCACGGTTTTCTACCTATTCTTTCTTTCCTACCAATGTTTTCTTCTGCGGATTTTGTTATTTCATTCTTCAAAAGTGCCCATTCGTCTGCAATTGAAGTTTGTTTAGGGGTTTTGATTAGTCCTTCCTTTATACTCTTCTTGAATCTTTCGTTTACATCCTTTACTTTCAGTCTGTCTATTGCCCACCTTTTTGGCTTTTGACTTTTCTTCAGTTTCTTCAACTTTAATCTGCATTTCATTACAACCAGATTGTGGTCAGAGTTTATGTCAGCACCAGGATATGTTTTACAATCCAAAATCTGGTTTCGAAACCTCTGCTTGACCATAATGAAGTCGATTTGGTAACGCCCTGTATCTCCTGGTCTCATCCATGTGTATATTCTTCTATTGTGGTTATTGAATAAGGTGTTAGCTATGACCAGCTCATGTTCGGTGCAGAATTCCATCAGCCTGCTTCCTCGATCATTCCTTTCACCTAATCCGAAATCTCCTACTATCTTCCCTTCTCTCCCTTTTCCTACCACAGCATTCCAATCTCCCATTACTATAACATTTTCATCACCTTTGATATACCTCAGAATGTCATCTATTTCTTCGTAGACCTTTTCAACATCCTCATCATCAGCTTGACTGGTAGGCATATAGACTTGTACCACTGTGGTGCACGTAGGTTTAGTATTGATTTTTGCTACAATAATCCATTCACTGTATTGCTCATAATATTCCACCCGCTGTCCAAGTTTCCTACTCAATATGAGACCAACCCCTGCTTGGCCATTGTTTGATTGGTAATTATGGTATTATGCAATATCAACAAGGATGCCACGACCCAAACGGAATACACTGCCACAAAATTCTGTACTTAACTGTAATAAGAATCGTACCAACCTCTTATCAGTTGTCCTTATGAGGCTCATTGTATGATATTCCTGAGCTGGGAATCAAACAATCTCAATACATACTTCTAGACCACAACAATGGCAAGAAATTCAAACAGAAGGGACTCGATCTATGTTGGTGAAAATAATTCCTGGATAAACTCTTGAGTACCATGGTAGCCCTTTTATGTTCCCACAGTTGTAAGGCCTAGGGAAGGGGATTTTGATTTTACTGACTACTTTGTACATTTCATTCATGCGTGGAATGTAAATGTTTGTGAGAATGCTAAAAACTAAGCCTACGGTATATGTTGTCAGGTCACAATCAGAGTAGGCCTACTTAGTTTGTAGGGCTCAAGGTTCGTAGAGCCGACGCACAACCAATATATTACAAGTCGGTAAAATACTCAACTGTGCATGCGCAAAGGTTATGGCAGGCCACGCCAACCCGAGCAATTAGTGCTTGCGCGCCCCGGTGCTTTTCCCCTCCCACCCCTCTTTCTCCACAGTCAGACTTGGATGATGAGCAATGGATCGCTGACCTCGCTTTCATGTAATACATCACGGGGTATTTAAATGATTTTAATGATTCGTTGCAAAGCAAAAATAAATTAATCAGTACTATGTGTGACCATATTGAAAGTTTCAAATCGCAGCTTGAGCTTTCTAAAAGTCAGCTTCAAGAAGGAAATTGGGACAATTCTCCCTCTCTCAAATGCTTCAATGTAAGTAACACATCAGTGAGTACACAAAAGCGTTACAGTCATTGCATAATGAATTTGAAGATAGGTTTGAAGAGATAAAACAAGTAAAACCGGCACTCAAAGATCTTATGACACCTTTTTCGGTACGCCCAGAGGATGTCCCATCAAGTCTCCAAGTTGAGCAGATAAAACAACAGTGCGATTCAATTTTTAAAGACCACTGCTATTACCATTACAAAGGTGATTTGGTTTCATTTTATAAAGGCGTTGTGGAAAAAGAATTCCCTTGCCCTGAAATTTGTTGCTATGTTCGGAACAACGTTCGTTTGTGAACAAATATTTTCAATTATGAATATTAACAAAACAAAGTCAAGTTTCTCTGATGCTTCCTTGGAAGCTATACTTCGGATTGCAAATGCCAAAACGATTGTTCCAAATATCGGAAAATTAGTGGCTTCAAAGCGGCGCCAAAGATAAAGAAAGAATGTTGAAAATTAGTGCAAAATCAGGAGCGCAATACGACTATTATTTCTGTCTGTACACAAAACTAGCATTATTATTATTCGTTTTCATACCGGTAGGCCGCCTGACGCACGCTGATTTGCCCATCCCCATTCCCAAATAAACAACACGACTCTCGCCTCGATAAGCGCTGCTACTACAAGTTCCTCTCTTACAGCAGAGCACGATGCTTTTCCAGGTGCCGGCCAGTGCTCGCGAAGCACCTGAGTTGGCGAGGCCTGGGTTATGGAATACTCAACTGCGCGTGCATCACAGATGCAAAATTTCAGAGAATAGCAACAATATCTGAAAGCTCTCTGCGAACATTTTTCCGCTACAAAGTACTGTACATGAACTACATTGAGAGCCTTCCCTATAGACCGGGGCCTCGCAGTCGCTGTGTGACTGCCGGGGCACTGCGTATAGCCACCTGATAAGCAAGGCACTGACAGCGTAGTGCCCAACTAGTTCAACACATTTCCACTTTTTAACATATTAAATAATCATCATTACATAATTATATGAATTTCAGGGTAGTTGCTGGAAATGTTGTCCTTCATTTTCTAAACACACATTGCACCAACGTAGGAAGTTTTGGTACACTTGCTAATCCTCACTGATATGAATGCAAACAATCTCAATACATACTTCTAGATCACAACAATGACAAGAAATTCAAACAGAAGGACAGCTCAGGACAGGGAGGCATGGAAAGCTGCATCAAACCAGCCAAAAGACTGAAGACACAAACAACAACGATATGACTGCAGTTATTTCGTTATCGAGAGTTCGCGGATTGTTTCTATATAACTATTGTTTGAGGTCCCCCACACGAAACAATCGCATGGCGCTTAAACGTACGAACGCATTTACTGGATGACTGGAAGTTACATAAAGATGTGACTGTAGTCATTATTTATTGTTCATCCGACGGCAACTGTCATGGCTTGTCGTTGCTCCACTGCTACTGAACGAGGCATCTGTTACTAAGACGTCATTTCACTGTTGCCAATGTATGGTACACATTATACACAACACAAGTCATGCATAACGAGCTCAGCGAGAAACTATTGACTTCTGTCTGGCCGAAAATTACTGCTTACGTACTACAAGCAAGGGGGTCTGGGGCGTTTGCCCCAGGTTAGGTTTGTTTTTGTATAGAAAGACTTCTTAACATAGAAACAACAAAGCAAACTAATTGAGTGGAGCAAGCACAGAATAAACAAAAAACACCACACGGTACCGTACGCGTGGCATTGGCAACATGTTATTTATCCTATAAATCATTCCCACAATGCCCGCCATAAGTAAAATTTTACTATATAAGCCGTGCTATAAAAAGGGGATGGTGGGTGGGTTATAGACAGCGGAGGAGAAACCATTTATTAGGACATAATTTCAACAATTATTATTTATCCTTACACAATATATTTCGGCTAATTTAAGTGGTGATAGCTTTGAAGTCAATTTTCAGTGTTGCTTTATTAACAATTAACATTGTAGTTTTTTGTCGGTCAATACAAAAATTATTTCAATTACTGGAGTATGTGGAAAATAACCTGAAATAAATTACTTGTGATTAAGATTTTTCTATATTGTTACGTAGGCTACTATTGACTACAACAATATACATAAATCTTAATCACGTGTAATTTATTTCAGGTTATTCTTCACCTATTCCAGTAATTGGAATGATTTTTGTACTGGCCAACTGAATGCTAGAATGTTAATTTAAAGTATTTTTGTACTTGGTTCATCGCTCCCAACGTGTTACCGTCTTAACTCGGAACTAAAGTTTCTTGCCAGCTGGGAATGTAATCAATGCTACAGGGCGCCAGGAAATGTTCTCCGCAGTGACTGCCGGCTATTACCAGAGCTATCACCAGCAGTTTAGTTGGCAGCATGGTGTCCCTGGCAGGGTGAATACCACATGTGTGAGCTGTAGGCTGTCGAAATCGTCAGTGTTTATTGCAATAAGCGAGCGTATGTGTTTTACCCGTAATTTGGTCCTTCTAGCCCAATTTCTTCAATTGACACAGTCTAGGCCTATATGGTTCAGTCTGCCACCATAAGAGCAAAAATAGGTCTACACAATGCCCAACAGTAAATTATATTCTTATGTTTCCTGCACCACTAAAGAATCGGTATTAATTCATTTAATGAGAGCAAAATAATTGTTCGAATAATCATGGAATGAAGGAAAATTCATGGTATAGTTGCCTTCTAGTTCGTGAACCATGGGCAACGGCTAAGTAGCCTAGTAAGCGATCCTGACAGTCAAGATACCAGTTAATATGGAATGGACCTCGTGCGAATGGCGATATTTAAGCTGCTGGCGCCCCTAGCGTCAACTCGCTCACTGAGTCCGTAGGAGTAGTGTGTGTGATGGCTCGTGCTGGAGAACCGAGTAGGAGAGTAAAATACGTTATTTAAGGGTGAAATGTACTAGCATTAATCAACCATCTCATGCTGTTAAATATGCGTTGCAGTGCCTTACTTTTTGCACTGTTATTCATATATATTCATTTAGAATAGTATTATCAACGTACAACTTTACTTTTCTCTGTCCCATTTTTTAAAATATTTATTTAACAGATTAATTGCAATAAGAAGTCTCAATCCCCTGAGAGTGGATGTAAATCATGTCTTACAAAATGTAATCCTTTGTAGGTTTCAAAATGTTTCAAACACATTACGAGAGAGATTATTTGAAGTCTTCCTTCCTGCAACAATGGGAGAAACCTAAAAACGTTGCCGTGGAATATTGTAAACGAATGGCTCTGAGGGTTAGAACACGGTATACTCAGACTTGTGAGGCTACACGAGTGGCCGTATGACTGCAATAAAAAAATAAAAAATAAATCTGGTTGGAGGATGGTTCAATTCCCACCTCAGCTATCTACAGGTCGAATTGTTTTCCTTGGTTTCCCTAGTAAAATACCGGGATGATTTCCAGTAACTTAGGCTTTTAAACAATTTCTACACACACGCAAGTACTGCACCCATTTGATGGGCACAGGGGTTCGAACCTATGACATTTTAGATCAAGAAATAGAAAATATTCATAAGATGTTGGCGTTCTTACAGGGCAGCAGTGAGGAAACATGAAGCAACTCACGCAATGACTCAAAGCAGTTAATGTCCGCTATCATAAGATATTGCATACAAGCTGTATATGATTCACCAGGAGCGCGTGGTAACGCAGTATCAGCCGGTGAGGTCATGCAGATGGAAATTCTTAAGGCCAGCAGAGAGAAGGGGGATCCACCTCTTGATACAACTCAGAATCAAAATGACAACTCTGGATTGCAGTACAACACCGCAGTATTGCGAAATAACTGGTTTTCTTGGAAATTACGCAAAATTGTTAAAACATTTTGGCGACAATCAGAATAATCCTGGGACTTAGGAATTAACAAAGAATAAAAATTATTAACTTATGCACCGGGAAAAGGTGTTTACGAAGCTATACGTCATCTTAGGCGGAGCCATCGAGTAGTCCAGGGTAGGATACAAAAAACACTACGCCCACATAACGCAGGAGCACTTTTGATTTCCTTAAATAAATTCCAGCGATCGATTTCAGAATTTTGAAATGAAATCGTAACGTTTGGATCGTGAGGAACATGAGGGTTATTTTTCTACAGACGTGCGACGTCTGCTTCAAAAGTTAGTTTCAAGAAGAAGAGCAAAATGATTTTTTTGCAAGTTCTAAATAAATAGCCAGGCTTCCAGCCAGAATTCATTCAGTCTTCAGAGTCCTGAGGAACGTGACGCTGGGTCACCGAGTTATTTAGTCTACAGGGAGCGCAGAGGCGCTACGCGCCGAGCAAAGTACATCAGGTCTCCATGCTACTCTTAGGAGTGTATGTTAGCTCACATCGATAGTCTGCAACATACGATGTTAGTTAAAGACACGAAGTTTCAGTCAGTCAGTCCAGACGGGATTTGACTTAGGTCAGAAAGACAAGATATAGAACATGAGACCTCTGGGAGAGGGCCATGTAGTTTCGAGACAAGAATTAGTCTGCAGTTCAACGAAAATACGCCAGTTCGATACCACGCACAGTAAGAAGGCAGTAGGAATCTGCAGTTACAAAAAGTCGTGAGTATAAAGACATCGTGATACGTAAATCCACAGTTAAGTCGGGGAAAGTGTCGCACTTTGGCTAAATCAAGTATTGCTAGTGCTAGGTGGAACGTAGGAGCTGATGGTCTTTAATAGTAAGCCATACAGACTTAGGACCGTAGAAAAAAGTAAAAATGAAATATGCGCTCAAAGTATAATTATACGCGTCGTCAAAGTGAAAACAGTGAACATTAATGATAGCCAAGTCGAACTTTACTAATAGAAAGGAACCGTTCGAAAACTATCAAATTCAGAACCGGAATTGTCAGAAACATAAAAACCCCGTTAAGTTATAAAACCAGTGCGTTTAAACGGCGGAAATAGACAGAACTTTGAGCCGAGACCAAGGATCGAAGCTAAGAGTTGGCGCAGAATAGGACGTAGAATCTGAAGAGGAATTCGCTATCCTGAAAACGTGTCGGAGGCCTCCGCTCGTGACTGAGATACGACGATAGACAATTACACTAGGTGTAATCCATTGTAAATAGCAATAAGTGTAAACAGGACTAAACCTCAATTGGTTTCTAAAAATGTGTGCAGTGTTTTAGTATAGAAGTGACAAGAATAGGAAAACGTGTGAAAAGTAATATAGTGTATCATTTTAAAAGGAAATATAAATTTTGTAAAAGTATTCCCAAAATTGGGATATATAATGTGTAAAATTATAAAAATGTTGTACCATATGGAAAACACGTGTGTAGTGGAAAAGGAAATTATGCGTCACCGTATTGTCAGTAATATGTGGTAATTACGGCAGTATGGGGGGAAATCTTTCACATTGGTGGACCATGGGTTCCAGACTCGGTGAGAACAAAATGAATTAAAACATATTGAGCCATTGTGCGCCCTATTTTGAAATGTACCATTGTGAAATAATTATGTGTAAAGTGATGACAGTGAATATGTCTTTAAGAAATTGCTTCTTGGAAAGTAAGGCCGTAATTATGAGGCCACGTAATGAATTAAATGTTATAAGAATTGATACCCGATTGCGTGCAAGCAAGTAAATGTTAAATGAAGGGTTGGAACCAAATTGTTGTTGAAATAAATAGTTGAATGGTAGTAAATCAGTGAAAATTGATATGCAAAGTAAATGCAGTAGAATTTGAACGCAGCTTAGCTAATGAGAAAATGAATAACAAAAAATGAAATATAACTAAATGAAAGTTAAAGTAATGCAAAGTAATAATCAAAGTGATTGATTAAAATAATTAATGAACCTAGGACGGTTAAATCATATAAATAGGAAAAAATGCAAATAACCGTAGCAAACTCATAAAGTAAAGGCATAAAGGCCTAAGTAAAGTAAATGGAATAATAACAGACCACCGTAATAATGAAATGGAAATATGATAATGGGAAATAAGTAAGTTCGTTGTCCTAGCCAGGATTTCCAAACTGAAGTAATAAATGGTTGATTATCCAACTAATATATTATTGTCGTCAAAATGGGCTAGACCAAACGTAAACTTAGGGCTTTATAAATAGTGAAGTTAACGTGCAAGTAGGACGATCATTAAAGTCTACGGGGAAAATCGTCGGTATCCGAGGCAGGTCTTATATTTGTATCAGAGTGAAGGGTATTGCTCACTACTGAAATTGTGTAATTCTCACGTAGCCAGGATGCACGTGAATGAAAAGGTATCGTAAGACTGGATAGATGACTATTGTGTTAGGCGGGTAGCCGGTGCTGGGTGAAATTCATTCCCACCTGTGCGCTATATTAGTTTCAGCAGCCAGACAGGGCACAGTGTCCCTAGGTTGGTTAGCTTTATGTATTTGTATTCCTATCGCAGCAGAATTATAATGGCAGCCACTACGGGCTAAAAATACGTACATATTAACACCCTTATAGCAGAGAATGATCCTCCCAAGGAATGCACGAATAAATATGAATAATTAGACTGTACGCAGTCCGTAATGAAAAAAATAGAAAGGAAATGCTTGGATTTTCAATAAAAGATGTGGTCATTGTGAAAGTTTAAAACATATGGTTCGTGGAGTGTATGCTAGGTCAGGTTTCAAGAGAAGGAAGGCCACGTGTGTTTATAAAAGGGTCGTTGCTCCGCTCGAAACGAGGGGGAAGTTAATGACAAGTCGCGCCGCGGGCCGACCAGGCCGTAAAAATGTCACTGCGTGAAAAGAATAACGTAAGGGAGACCTTGTGGTTTTATTTGAAGGAACAAAGTACAGCAGAAGTGTATTGCCTGCTCAATGATTATTATTATGCGTGGATTGTTCATCCCGGATAATAATAATAAAAATAAGATGATAAAAATAAGAATAATAATAAACGCATTTTTGAAAATGCCAAATTTGGTTCCTCACCTTAAAGAAAAATGAAAACGGGTAAAGAAAAAGCACTAGAATTGGACATTGTGGAGTGCGGGCTCCATAAACATCATATTCTCCGGGGCACAATGGCTACAATAAGGGTATTTGAAATGATAGGGTTGGAAATAAATGGTACTCATTTGAGGTGATATTATATGTTATTGAAAGATAATTTGTGTTAAGAATATGTGGAGAACAGAGATTAATATGATGAATGTAAATGTAAAGCTTTGGAAGTGAAAGATGTAGCCAGACGAAGGCATCATTTTATTAAATATAAATGTCCTGAGTTCAAGCCCGACCAGGTGAAAACTCAGTGAAAGTTATTGAAATACCCCGTATTTAAGGGATGTTAGATTGAAATATTGAATAACTAGAATGCAAACGTAATATGATGGATCATGAAGGCATCCATAGAAGTGAAGCAAGATATAATTAAGGGTCAGCATATTAATTGTGTTTAAGGGTAATTCTTACCATATATTTGTTGTTGTGACTTTGTGTTTTGAAGTTTTTGAGTAAATTAAAGGTATTATGTAAAGTAGTTGGTGTTATAGTTTTTGTAGCTTGTCCTTCCTATAGTTCACATTCTGAATACACGGTCAGACAGTGGGATGAATGGTACACGCCCTAAACTGATCTTAAGTCGGATGATGACCTGTATTTCCGCTTCTCAGACTGGTACAGCAGGGCTATATACATTAGTACTGAATGTGAACATGGGTTGGCAAGAAAGACGGTTGATATTAAGGATAGAAATTCACAAGTAAATAAGTGACCGCAATAATAAAGCCTGCTCCTATATATAATAATCACACACCCCTGACCTTAACAAATAATGGCGCCTAACGTGGGTAGGTTTTTTGGGAAAACCATAGGAAAACTCGGGTTTTTCAAATTTTTGAAAAATCCGAAATTTTCCAAAAAATTTTAATTTTTGAAAATTTTTGAATATTGTTTTTTTTTAAGAAATCTTGCTTCATGTTTACTTTGAAATTGAGAAATATTAAACGGGTACGAGTATAGCTTACCTATATTAAAGTAGAATCTCTTGAGTAAAGACTCCCATATTCAGCATGGTTATCTGTCAATATGTGCATGGATCCTATGTGTGAAGGAGAGTAGCCCATAATATCTCAGATATAAAAATGGTTTTGAGTGAGGAGATACAAACGCTCCTGGAGGCGATGAACGCTAAATTTCAGGAAAGTAAAGAGGACCTGAACACTAAGTTTAGTAATGTGAACACTCAGCTGCAGGAAAGTAAAGAGGACATGGACACTAAGCTTAGTGAGGTTAACATAAAGTTTGAAACAATGAACACTCAATTTGGTGAGGTTAACACTAAGCTTCAGGAAAGCAAGGAGGCTGCCAAGGCATCTCAGGTAGAGTGCAAAGAAAGATTTGATAGTCTAAACAACAAATTTGAGGGTTTGGACACAAAAGTTGAGGAATAATTTAATGCTATAAAAGCTGATGTAAGCCGTATCTCAGAAGCGCAGACGAAGGCGGACGAACGTTTTGAGGCGACGGTAAGTAAACTTGAGACGATGAAAACAGATAATAAAAAGCAATTAGACCTCAAATTTGATTATATGGTAGAGCAATTTAACACGAAAATAAGTAGTGAAATAGAAGCGGTAAACAGTAATGTCACTAGGATAGAAGAGGAAGTAAGAAATCAATTAGCGCAGAACTTAAAGATATGCAATGAGTCAAAACGCGATTTAGGCAAAAAAAAGACCAATTATCAAATGATTTTCAGGGTTTAGAAAAACGGCGTCAAGCGGATGTTAAGCAATTAGAGGCTCAGATAGACAATGTAAAGATTCAAGTAGATGAGAGGTTCAAGGAGAGCGATAAAGCATGGGAGGATAGGATAAGTAAGCGTACTATAGAAGTGAACCAACAATTTAGGAAGCAGGATGATCGTATATCCCTGCATGAGAAAGAAATCACGAAACAAGGGTTAAGAATAGAGGAAATCAACGAAAGTATAGGTCCTTTAAGGGTAAGCATTGGGAAAACTAATAAAGGCTTAGATCAGACCCAAGGGGATCTCGCGAAATTGAAAAGGAACCAGGAGAAGACCCAAGGAAAAATAGAAGCGGTTCAAAAAGGCATTTGAAGATGCCAAGAAAGAATTAAATAGGAAAATAGACCTTCTGCAGGTAAACGAGTCCAAAATACAAATTAAAGTTGAGGATAAGGATCAGCAGTACCTAGAAATAAAGAATGAAATTAAAAATGAAGTGGTCCAAGTAAAGGAAAGCTACAGAGAAGACAAGAAAGAAATATATAGAATTACAGAGGATAAAAATGACAAAGTGGATAAGATTCAACAGGAAGCATTCGACCGCTTAGAGAGACTAGAGGGTAGGACAAACCAGAGCGACACTAGAATGATTGCTCTAGAAGAAGCCACTCTAAGGAATAATAAAATCAATGTAGGTTGGAAGCAGGACTTAGACCGAAGTAAGTGGGAGGAATCGGAGCACCCACACATATATGGGAACCTAAATGGAGGTGAAAGTCGGTTCAGGACACCAGAAAGGCCGTTAGCAGCATCAACCCCGCATGATAACTCTAACCAAAACTAGGTTATAACAATAATAAGGCCAGACGCTGACAAGCCTAAGAAATACTCAGGAACCAATGCTTCCATGACACCAAAGTATTGGTTGAAGGAAGTCTTCGAGCAATTAAAAGATACGAGGTTCCCTCAAGAAAGACAATTACGCTCCATCGACAAACTTTTGAATGGTGATTGTTTATTATGGTTCCGTAGTTTCCGGTACACATTAGATACCGTTGAAGAATTTAAGGAGGCCTTTCTCAAAATATACTGGGCGGCGGACATCCAACAAAATTTGAGGTTGGATTTATACACTAAAAAGTATAGTACTAACACGCCGATCCGTTATTCAGAATACTTTACGGCACAACTATGCCGATTCCGTGAACTAGATTGCGCTCCTAGTGAAAACGACTTATGTTTAGCCATAACCAAGCAGCTTCCGTATGAAATCCAACGACTGTTGATTTCATCTAACGCGAAGACTGCTATAGAAGTCGAAAGTGTCTTGAGACAATTAGATATGACCACGTCACACTTGCGGCAAAGGGAAGGTCGAACGGTGGAACATACACACACATGACTGACACACAAACGCATGTTATTCGGAAGCCCAGTAGAAACCAGTCTACCAACACAGAGAGGAAAGACAGAGGAGGAAATTATCCGAGAAATGAATCAAGAGGATGGCAGACGCCACACAGAGGAAATAATAATAGAGGAAGAGGTGCGAGGCAACCTTGGAATCAAAGGAGGTCAGAAGAAAGCCATACCAAGGAAGAGGTTCGAATCATTGGAACCAGAGGAATGGACGACCTGAATATCAAGATTAGGATTATCAGGCGGAAATAGAAGAAAGACACCGAATAACACAGAGATGGTATGACGAACGCGGAGAGGAACAAAATGTACAACCACAAGTCAGATGGGGGGATGTGATGAGAAATCGGACATCACCTGACATCCATTACAAAAGAGGTGGGCAGAGTTTGGAACTGCAAGCACAAAATATGAATGGTGTAGGATCTGAAACGGTAGATCCGGATAAAAAAAAACCGCCAAAATTTGAAGGGCTAAAAGGGAAACAGACTGGAGGATGGAATGCTGTACAGGTAGTAAATTTGGTCGCTACGCCAGAAGAGCTAATAGAAGAAATTAAGGAAGGACCAGCGGCAATAAGACAAGAGCTGCCTATTATTATGACAAGAATTGATGGAATTTTAGTTCGTAGTCTGTTAGACACTGGGTCAACCATATGTCTTGTTACACAAGCATTGGTAAACGAACTTGAAACAAGGGGAAGGGTAATAAAAATTCCCATATCCGCAGTAAAAATGAAGGGCATTATTCCTGAGAAAATATTAGCTTGTAAATATCAAGTGTATTTGGACCTGCAAATAGGGGATCTTGTGTTGTCACAGAGCTTATTATTGGTTGGCAGGCTACCATATAATATTATTTTGGGTAGTGATTTCATCATTGAACACAGAGTAGTTATAGATCTTTCCCAAAACTGCGTTCGATTTCGAGAAGAAAATGATACTCAAGGAGTCGACATTACATTACATAAAGTTGAACAGAGAAATGGGGAACAGATATGGCATATGGAGAAGGAACAAAGTCAAGATATGAGAGGGGTAGAAATGCTAACCATAGAAAAGGAATTAAGCACGCTTTCCGTAGATATTGAGAAAGAAATGGAACCAGAGTTCGAAGCTTGTTTGTTAGAGAAACTTGAAGAGGCTAAAATCTCAGAAGGAGATAGAGAAATTTTGAAAGGAATATTAATGAAGAATAAAGATGTATTCGATTATAAACCCGGCAAGATTAAATACTTTAAATACGCGTTTCAAATAAACGATTGGACTCCATTTCGACAAAACCATATCCAGTAGCTGAAAAATATTTTAGGCAAACGAAAGAAGCTTTGCAGCAAATGATGGAAGCAGGGGTCATTGAGAAGGTAGCTACGCCTCATGTAAGCCCTTTGGTGGTAGTAAACAAGCCTGACGGTTCAGTACGAGTGTGTCTGGACGCCAGAAACTTGAACCAAAAAATTATCCCCGAAAATTACTCAGCACCCCCCAATAAAGAAGATCTTTACAAATGTCGACTTAACAAATTCATATCACCATTTAGAATTGGAAGAAAGAACAAGCCTCTTAATCGGATTCCAATTTGAGCAACAGACACTATGCTTTCGCAGGTTGCCATTCGGTTTAAAGACAGCTGGGTCAGCCCTTATCAGAGCCCTAGATCGAAATTTATCAGAAGAAGCAAAAGCATGTACTATTAGGTATGTCGATGACATCCTATTGACATGAGAGTCAGTAAAAGAACATTTAGAGAATTTAGAAAGATTACTGAAGGATTTGGAGCAGGCCAACTTTAAGATAAGCCTTAAAAAGTCGAATTTTTGTCAGCGACAGGTAACGTTTCTAGGTCATGTTATAGACCAGCATGGAGTGAAGCCACACCCTTGTAAGCGTCAAGCTATCAAGGAGTTTCCGAGGCCAACCAAAGTCAAGAATGTAAGGCAATTTTGGAGCCTTATCGGATTTTTCAGCAGCCATTGCCCTGCATATACTAGCACCGTCTCACCCTTACATGATTTATTAAAGAAAGGGGAAAATGGAAGTGGACGGATATCCAAATATTGAGGAAAAGTTTATCATTCAGACAGATGCGTCACAAATTGGCATAGGAGCCATGTTATTTCAGGAAGATAAATATCAACCAGGGGGAAGAAATTATATTGCATTTGCATCAAGAAGGCTGAAGCCACATGAGAAAAACTATACGATAAGTGAAATTGAACTTCTAGCGATATTGCATGCCTTGCAATATTGGCGAAAGATCGTATATGGCTTTCAGATAATTTTAAGAACAGACCATAAGGCATTAACGTTTCTGATGAAGACAGATTTGTCTAGCCAACGGTTAATGAGATGGGCGTTGTACATACAACAATATGATGTCGAAATTGAATATTGCCCAGGGAAAGAGAATATTATCCCAGATTTTTTAAGCAGAAACCCTGAGACAACAGAGGAAGTATTGACCATCCAAATAGCGGTGAAGATCGAGAAACTATAGAAGAACTCAGAAACTTAAGGGAAAAACAAAGTCAAGACCCATGGATGAGGACGATGATTACCTTCCTCGAGGGAAAGCCTGATCGCACACCACCTGCATACCATGAGGCAGAGATTCTGTCAAGAGAATACAGCTTTTATAATGGACTCCTAAGTAAATTTATAGATTCAGATCATACCAAATTTAGGATTGTTGTTCCTGCAGACTTGCAGAGGAAATTGGTTTGGTTATCGCACCGCACGTTCGGACACATGGGTGTCGATAAAAGTGTAATAATGTTGCAAGAAACGTTTGTTTGGCCAAAGATGAGACACACTGTCAGAAACACTTTGAAAACATATGACATGGGTCAAAGAATCAAGTCGAATTCAAATTTAATGAGAAAGAAACCTATTCCGCTGTTACCAGAAAAACCATGTCAGATACTGTCAGTGGACAATTTTGGACCACTTCCTAAAGCTAGGAGAGGTAACAAGCACATCATGGTCGCGATGGACGTATTTACAAAAATGGTTGTGCTTTGCCCAATTCAGAAAACGTCCACCAAACAAATTGTAAAAAGGCTAAAAGAAAGAGTAATTTCAATATTAGGGAAACCGGAAAACTTACTGTCCGACCACGGAAGTTGTTTTACTAGCGCCGAGATTCGTAGAGAATTAAATAATTTAGGCATACGACAAATTTTTTCAAGTATAAGGCACCCAGAAGCGAACCCCGTTGAAAGGGTAAAGAGGGAAGTCAAAAATACTCCAAGATCTATTGTTCCAAGGAAAATTGGAAGTGGATAGATATTTTGCAAGTGATAGAATTTTGTATAAATAACACCGTGCATGAGGCAACGGGAGAAGTACCCATTAGAATTCATCTAGATCAACGACCAGAAAGGCCGTGGGATCAGGTAATACCCATACCTACTGATACCCAATTAGGAAGAAATTTAAGGATTCAGAAAACTTACGAGTATTTAAAAGCACAAGCGGATAAAAGGCAGAGAAGAAACGCAAAAAAAAGTACCACAGACCACTATTAGTGGGGAATTTTCTCTTATATAAGCGTCCAGCAATATCTGACCCAGAGAATCGCGTATACAAGAAATTTAGGATGAACTACCACGGGCCCTATAAAATAATAAGAGACCTGAAAATAAATGCATACAAAGTGCAGCATTTGGAAACAGAACATGAAATGATCATGAATGCAGCAAATCTAAAAGTACACTATCCTCCAGAAGAGTTCGAAAGAAGTGACGAACAAGCCCTAGTCACAATCATAGAAAGAACAGATGAAGCTGAGAGAGAGAGAAGATGGCAACAGTTGGACTGTGAATGTGGATTGAAAGAAACTTGGAATGCATTAAAAGAAGTAGCCGCTCAGATTGAATTAGAAAATGATAAATTAAAAGAAAGAAGGGAACTGAAAATGAAGATAGCTGATAAAAGGTAGATTGAATACAATTGAAATGAAAAAATGACCAAACGGGTAGGAACAGTCTGCACCCGGAACAAAGTAACGAAATAATAAGATTGAGTCATGTAAATTAAAGGTTTTAAGGAATAAAACTAGAAATTTGACCAGACGGGTAGGGATAGTCCGTTCCCGGAAGGGGAAGAAAAAGAAAGGATAATAATGAATCAAGCGAGCTCAAGATTTTAAAGAGTAAGAGAAAGTATCATAGGTTCGAAGCTGGAACACATATGATGCATTCCAGGAGTGAAAGTTAAATAAATTCCCTTACCCGTTCGAAAATTTATTTAAATTTAGAAAGGTCCATTTGTACGCATTGATGGGCACAGGGGTTCGAACCTATGACATTTTAGATCAAGAAATAGAAAATATTCATAATATGTTGGCGTTCTTACAGGGCAGCAGTGAGGAAACATGAAGCAACTCACGCAATGACTCAAAGCAGTTAATGTCCGCTATCATAATATATTGCATACAAGCTGTATATGATTCACCAGGAGCGCGTGGTAACGCAGTATCTGCCGGTGAGGTCATGCAGATGGAAAATGTTTAGGCCAGCAGAGAGAAGGGGGATCAACCTCCTGATACAACTCAGCATTAAAATGACAACTCTGGATTGCAGTACAACACCGCAGTATTGCGAAGTAACTGGGTTTCTTGGAAATTACGCACAATTGTTAAAACATTTTGGCGTCAATCAGAATAATCCTGAGACTTAGGAATTAACAACGAATCAAAATTATTAACGTATGCACAGGGAAAAAGTGTTTACGAAGCTATACGTCATCTTAGGCGGAGCCATCGAGTAGTCCACGGTAGGATACAAAAAAACACTACGCCCACATAACGCAAGAGCTCTTTTGATTTTTAAAATAAATTCCAGCGATCGATTTCCGAATTTTGAAATGAAATCGTAACGTTTGGATCGTGAGGAACATGAGGGTTATGTTTCTACAGACATGCAACGTCTGCTTCAAAAGAAGTTTTGAGAAGAAGGGCAAAATGATTTATTTTGCAAGTTCTAAATAAATAGCCAGGCTTCCAGCCAGAATTCATTCAGTCTTCAGAGTCGTGAGGGACGTGACGCTGGGTCACCGAGTTATTCAGTCTACAGGGAGCGCAGAGGCGCTACGCGCCGAGCAAAGTACATCAGGTCTTCATGCTACTCTTAGGAGTGCATGTTACCTCACATCGCTAGTAACAACATACGCTGTTAGTTAAAGACACGAAGTGTCAGTCAGTCAGTCCAGACGGGATTTGACTTTACTCAGAAAGACAAGATATCGAACATGAGACCTCTGAGAGAGGGCCATGTAGTTTCGAGAAAATAATTTGTCTGCAGTTCGAGGAAAACACGTCATTTCGGTATCACGCACAGTTGGCAGTCAAAGAGAAAGATCGTGTGTTTCCCGAGCTCTGAGGTGTGCTGAAATGGGTTGTTCTCTGGAGTGTTATCGCGCGAGGATCGCACTGTGGTATGTGATGGGTAGTCGGGATTTCCGGTGTTTGTGTGTGCGTACGGGGCCTAGTAACTTGTGGTTTATAGCCCTAGTGATAGCTGCGTTGTTAGTTACCGGTGAAGTGGAAGTGAATCCAGGCCCTGTTACTCCAAATGTGAATCAGGCAAATGATCCAGTGGCAGCATTAAAGTGTTCGACGTGCAGTAAAACATTGAAGAACGGTGTTCAGTGTGGACTATGTGAGAAATGGTTTCACTTCGGCTGTATTAAGGTCAAGAAGGAGGATTGTGATGTCGGGAATTGGTTTTGTAAAGTATGTGATACGCTGGACTGTTTGAGGGTGCAAATCAAAGCAAGGGATCAAATAATACAGGAACTTAGAACAAAGCTTCGCGAATGAGAGGAAACGGTGAAGGATGTGACTGAACGGCTTTCTACTGGGATCAGTGTGGAAGAGGGCGTGCAGGAGCAAACTGAGGATGACGTTATCATAATGGGTGATTCTATGATACGATGGAGTGCGAATATCTCGAGGAAGTCAAGTGGGAAAGTGCGGTGTTATCCGGGGATTAAAATTGACCAGCTTGCCCAACAAATAGAAGAAGCAAATGTAGAGGACTGTGACAAAGTTAAAGTGTTGTTGCTCCATGTTGGGACGAACGATTTGAAGAAGAGGGCTACAGCTGATTACATCATGGGGGAGCTCTATGAACTAGGCAGAAAAGCAAAAAGCAAGTTTAGAAATGCAAAAATTATAATGAGTGGCATTGTTCGGCGGGGAGATGTTCCGTTAAGGCGAGTTAAGACTGTAAATGACCGCATGGACTGGGTTTGTGCACAACTGGGATTAGTGTAGGTAGATGCTGACTGCTGGATTGGTGGACGTGACTTCGACCGAGACGGGCTGCATTTAAATCGACGGGGCGCTTTCAACCTAGGGAGCCTACATGACAGGGTCATCGATTAGTGCCGGCATTGTGAGGAGGAGCAGGTCCAGAGGTTCCCAGCCGACGGGAACAGAAGGAGCTATTTCGGGATATTTGCTGCGGAGGTAAGACTCTAAGATTACTGCAGGTTAATTGTCAGAGTTTAGAAAATAAATTAATTGAATTTTGGAATCTTGTAGAGACGTATTCTCCGGACATTGTCATTGCAACTGAATCTTGGTTATATGAGGATATAAATAGTAATGAAATAATTCAAGGGACCTACGAAATGTACAGAAGGGATCGGGGGAAGCGAGGTGGTGGGCTATTTATTTGTGTGCGCAAAAATATAGCTAATTTCTTAAAGTGGGCTGATGCGGATCATGAAATGTTATGTGTACAAATTTCGGATAAAGGGAATAAATTCCCTCTTCAGGTGATAGGGGCGTATAGAGCACCGAAAGATAACTTTTCGCTTCTCGACACACTGTATGATAAAACTTGTACGGGTAATGCTATGAAAAAGAGCATAATAATTGCCGGAGATTTAAACCTCCCCAAAGTAGACTGATCTGGTGAGTCAACTAGCTGTGGTCAAGCTCAGAGCGCTGCAAACAAATTCTTAAGGGAGGGGGGATATTCCCAAGTCGTTGAATTCCCAACTAGAGGCAATAATACCTTAGATGTTTATCTGGTAAGGCCTGTAGAGCTGTATATTAACTGTCTGAAAGTAACAGGAATTAGTGACCATTCTGGGGTTGAATTAAATATTAGATAAGGTTACATTACAAAATTAGACTCTGATGTAGCAAATAAGATCATATTCCAGTATCGCAGGGCGGATCAGGGCAAATTTCACGGGTATTTGAATGAGCTATTTGTAGGATGGGCTAACATTTTGAAAATTTTAAATAGCGCTATTGATAAATTTGTTCCATTTAAATTACTGAAACAAACCCCAGATCCTGAGTATTAAACAAGAGAAATCAGGAGTCTTAAACGGAACATTAGGAAATTATACAATAAAAGACATGATAATGACAAGTATATGTTGAAATTTAAGTCCTTATCAAGAGAGCTCGTCTTAAAAAAGAGGGCTGCTCATGACAATTATATGCAAGGTTTACGTGGTTCGGGAGGCGATGGGTGGAAAAAAATTACAGTTATGTTAGGAGAAGAAAGGGAAATTCAAATAATTTGTCGATGATAATGTCCGGTGACAGTAAATTAATTAATGAGAAGCAGGCCATTGCTAATGAATTAAATGTATTTTATGGCAGTGTGTCCAATAAATCCAATAGCTGTGTGTTGGACCTTAACGGCGAATCAGGGGATCCACTTCTCCAAATAAACCAGTCAGCAATTGTAAAGCTAATACAAAAATTACGTTACAATATATCGAAGGGTCCTGATAATATTGTTAGTGAAGTACTTAAACTAGGAGGTAGGGCCGTGGCACGATACTTAGAGGTGATGTTTAATGTGTCCATAAACAATGCGCAAATCCCGGATGACTGGAAAAGAGCTACGGTAGTCCCAATATTTAAGGAAGGGAACAGACTTGAATTGGGCAACTACAGGCCGGTTAGTCTTACGTCCATCGTTTGTAAACAGATGGAGCATCTCATTTGCGACTACTTGAGGGAATAGTGGGAAACATTATCATGGTTTAATGATAGGCAACATGGATTTCGGAAAGGTTACTCATGCGAGAGTCAGTTGCTATCACTTTTTCAAGATATTAGCGAATCGTTAGACGATGGAGTTTCAGTCGACGCCGTAGTTATAGATTTTGCGAAGGCATTTGATGTCGTGCCGCATGACATGCTACTCCATAAATTAGCTTCGACGAAGATTGATAGAAGAGAAATTTTATGGATCCAAGAATTTTTGACGGGTCGTTCCCAGAAAGTGAAAGTTGAAGGCCGATTCTCGGATGAAATTACCGTAACGTCGGGTATCCCTCAGGGCAGAGTAATCGGAACTTTGTTATTTTTGGCGTTTATAAATGACTTACCAAACGGGATTCGCAGTGACTGTCGATTGTTTGCGGATGATTGTGTAATAAATCGAAAGATACATGACTCACAAGACAATGTAGTACTTCAAGATGACCTGAACCTGGTCTATAAGTGGGCGATTGAAAATAAAATGAAAATAAACACTAGAAAATGTAGTCTAATAAAAATAGGGAAAGTGCGAAGGCAAGATTTTCAATATAACATTGGCTCGAAAATACTTGTAGAAGAAGATTCTTGCAAATATTTGGGCGTTCACGTAAGAAATGATATGAAATGGAGTAGTCATATAGGATGTGTAGTTTCTAAGGCTTACAAATCCCTGCACTTTGTAATGAGGGTATTAAAAGGAAGTAGTACCTCTGCTTAAGAATTAGGATATTTGTCACTTGTAAGGCCTATTCTGGAATACGCCTCGGCGGTTTGGGATCCATATCAAGTAGGGCTCATAAATGAGTTGGAAATGGTGCAAAGAAAGGCCGCTGAATTTGTGCTCAGTGACTTTAATCCCAGGAGCAGTGTGAGCCGTATGTTAGAGAAACTTGGGTGGGAATCACTTGAGGCTAGGAGGATGAAACCTAGACTCTGCGCTATGTACAACACGTATACAAATCAACCAGCATGGGGTGAGCTTAGCAAACGTATGGAAAAAGCCTACGTACATGGGTAGGAGCGATCATCCTTTCAAAGTAAGGGCCGACCACAGCGAACAAATTATGGTAAATATTCTTTCGTAAACCGTGCCATTGATTATTGGAACTCTCTACCTGCCGCAGTCTAAGAGCCTTTACCCAAACATATAGGTGTGTTTAAGAAAAGACTGACTATTTGTGTAAATACTCCAGTTTAATTGTTAGTGAATTGTTATGTACCATTATTTATTTGTTACGTATATCTAATTTGCCTTTGTGGGACACACCCCCAATTGCAAATAAACGAATGAATGAATGAGTAAGAAGGCAGTAGGAATCTGCAATTACAAAAAGTCGTGAGTATAAAGACATCGTGATACGTAAATCCACAGGTAAGTCCGGGAAAGTGTCGCACTTAAGCTAAATCAAGTATTGCTAGTGTTAGGTCGAAAATAGGAGCTGATGGTCTTTAATAGTAAGCCATACAGACTTAGGACCGTAGAAAAAAGTAAAAGTGAAATACGCGCTCAAAGTATAATTATACGCGTCGACAAAGTGAAAACAGTGAACATTAATGATAGCCAAGTCGAACTTTACTAATAGAAAGGAACCGTTCGAAAACTGTCAATTTCAGAACCGGAATTGTCAGAAATATAAAACCCAGTTAAGTTATAAAACCAGTGCGTTTAAACGGCGGAAATAGACAGACCTTTGAAGCCGAGACCAAGGATCGAAGCTAGGAGTTGTCGCAGAATAGGACGTAGAATCTGAAGAGGAAATCGCTATCCAGAAAACGTGTCGGAGGTCACCGCTCGTGACTGAGATACGATGATAGACAATTACACTAGGTATAATCCATTGTAAAGAGCAATAAGTGTAAACAGGACTAAACCTCAATTGGTTTCTAAAAACGTGTGAAGTGTTTTTAGTGTAGGAGTCACAAGAATAGGAAAACGTGTGAAAAGTAATATACTGTAGTGTATCATTTTAAAAGGTAATCTAAATTTTGTAAAAGTGTTCCCAAAATAGGGATATATAATGTGTAAAATTATAAAAATGTTGTACCAAGTGGAAATCACGTTTGTAGTGGAAAAGAAAATTATGCGTCACCGTATTGTCAGTAATATGTGGTAATTACGGCAGTATGGGGGAAATCTTTCACATTGGTGGACCATGGGTTCCAGACTCGGTGAGAACAAAATGAATTGAAACATATTGAGCCATTGTGCGCCCTATTTTGAAATGTACCATTGTGAAATAATTATGTGTAAAGTGATGACAGTGAATATGTCTTTAAGAAATAGCTTCTTGGAAAGAAAGGCCGTAATTATGTGGCCACGTAATGAATGAAATGTTATAAGAATTGATACCCGATTGCGTGCAAGCAAGTAAATGTTAAATGAAGGGATGGACCCAAATTGTTGTTGAAATAAATAGTTGAATTGGTAGTAAATCAGTGAAAATTGATATGCAAAGTAAATGCAGTAGAAGTTGAACGCAGCTTAGCTAATGAGAAATTGAATAATAAAAAATGAAATATAA
Organism: Meconema thalassinum; assembly: GCA_946902985.2. Classification (NCBI taxonomy): domain Eukaryota; kingdom Metazoa; phylum Arthropoda; class Insecta; order Orthoptera; family Tettigoniidae; genus Meconema; species Meconema thalassinum. Next base: position 578,757,621 of record OX336389.2, read on the forward strand.
CTAAATGAAAATTAAAGTAATAATCAAAGTGATTGATTAAAATAATTAATGAACCTAGGACGGTTAAATCATATAAATGGGATGAAATGCAAATGACCGTAGCAAACTCATAAAGTAAAGGCATAAAGGCCCAAGAAAAGTAAATGGAATAATAACAGACCACCGTAATAATGAAATGGAAATATGATAATGGGAAATAAGGAAGTTCGTTGTCCTAGCCAGGATATCCGAAATGAAGTAATAAATGGTTGATTATCCAACTAATATATTATTGTCGCCAAAATGGGCTAGACCAAACGTAAACTTAGGGCTTTATAAATAGTGAAGTTAACGTGCAAGTAGGACGATCATTAAAGTCTATGGGGGAAATTCGTCGGTTGACCGAGGCAGGTCTTATATTTGTATCAGGGTGAAGGGTATTGCTCACTACTGAAATTGTGTAATTCTCACGTAGCCAGGATGCACGTGAATGAAAAGGTATCGTAAGACTGGATAGATGACTATTGTGTTAGGCGGGTAGCCGGGGCTGGGTGAAATTCATTCCCACCTGTGCGCTATACTAGCCTAAGCAGCCGGACAGGGCACAGTGTCCCTAGGTTGGTTAGCTTTATGTATTTGTATTCCTATCTCAGCAGAATTATAATGGCAGCCACTACGGGCTAAAAATACGTACATATTAACACCCTAATAGCAGAGAATGATCCTCCCAAGGAATGCACGAATAAATATGAATAATTAGACTGTATGCAGCCCTTAATGAAAAATAGAAAGGAAATGCTTGGATTCTCAATAAAAGATGTGGTCATTGTGAAAGTTTAAAACATATGGTTCGTGGAGTGTATGCTAGGTCAGGTTGCAAGAGAAGGAAGGCCACGTGTTTTATAAAAGGGTCGTTGCTCCGCTCGAAACGAGGGGGAAGTTAATGACAAGTCACGCCGCGGGCCGACCAGGCCATAAAAATGTCACTGCGTGAAAAGAATAACGTAAGGGAGACCTTGTGGTTTTATTTGAAGGAACAAAGTACAGCAGAAGTGTATTGCCTGCTCAATGAATATTATTATGCGTGGATTGTTCATCTCGGATAATAATAATAAAAATAAGAAGATAAAAATAAGAATAATAATAAACGCATTTTTGAAAATGCCAAATTTGGTTCCTCACCTTAAAGAAAAATGAAAACGGGTAAAGAAAAAGCACTAGAATTGGACTTTGTGGAGTGCGGGCTCCATAAACATCATATTCTCCGGGGCACAAAGGCTACAATAAGGGTATTTGAAATGATAGAGTTGGAAGTAAAAGGTACTCATTTGAGGTGATATTATATGTTATTGAAAGATAATTTGTGTTAAGAATATGTGGAGAACAGAGATTAATATGATGAATGTAAATGTAAAGCTTTGGAAGTGAAAGATGTAGCCAGATGAAGGCATCATTTTATTAAATATAAATGTCCTGAGTTCAAGCCCGACCAGGTGAAAACTCAGTGAAAGTTATAGAAATACCCCGTATTTAAGGGATGTAAGATTGAAATATTGAATAACTAGAATGCAAACGTAATAAGATGGATCATGAAGGCATCCATAGAAGTGAAGCAAGATATAATTAAGGGTCAACATTTTAATTGTGTTTAAGGGTAATTCTTACCATATATTTGTTGTTGTGACTTTGTGTTTTGAAGTTTTTGAGTAAATTAAAGGTATTATGTAAAGTAGTTGGTGTTATAGTTTTTGTAGCTTGTCCTTCCTATAGTTCACATTCTGAATACACGGTCAGACAGTGGGATGAATGGTACACGCCCTGAACTGAGCTAAAGTCGGATGATGACCTATATTTCCGCTTCTCAGACGGGTACAGCACATGGACACAAATAATGAGCAGGGCACTTAAGGATTTGTTTATTGCACGAATACTGCGTAGGAGAGCTGGATTTCTAAAAAAAAAACTTGATGCTACTGCAACCCTGACAGAATATTGCTAGGTCAGGACGGTCTCACTCTTATGGAGATTGGGTGTCTTCACTCATGTTGTGATTGATGACAACACGTGCAATGTTAGCTGTGGTGGTGACATCAAGCTCACCTCAGTCTTAACACTATTTATGGTCATGATATTTGTCGATATAGGCTACTCGCGTTACATAATAATCCATATTTAAACACACTTCCTTCACATCCCTTTTTTTCATGAAACAGTGAATCTTCCCCAGCGGCTCACAAATAGTAGGACTTGGGTTGGTGACTACGGGACTCCAGCTGAGCATGGCATTACTTCCACTTGTGCTGGGCTACTCTCTGTCATCTTTCATTTCAACCTCAACCTTATTTAACCTCAGTTAATCTGTTACCCTCCCCTCGTTCACGCCGATCTGATTAGTTTGGCTTCATATAAGACAGTGCCTGGGTGTGTCAGGACCTCTTGTCGGTGTTCTATTTATAAAAATGCCGACTACAAATACCACAACTAAGAAGGCGTTCCTTCTACGAATGTACTGTTTTTTGTTTTTGAATACGAAGAATTACGTTCCATGTGGATATTTCTGTATGTGTAGTTACATTCAAACACAGAACGATTTGCTCTACTCTTCGTAGAACTTTTACCATCTTGAACTTGAAATCTTTCCGCAACATGATCTAATCATGTTGCTCCACTCACACACACGTCCTACAGAATATTTGAGCGGCTTGCCGCCAGAGCACAGCAACGTTCATTCGCACGAGGTTTATAGGTGTGGGCATCTTGGACATATTCTGAAATGTTAATGGAGACATCTGGCAATTTGGCAGATTTTGAGATTATGCATGAGGAGAATGAGAACGGGAACAGGGTCACGGTTGAGGAAGTAGAGAGGGTGGTAAATAAACTAGAGTGTCACTAAGTGGCAGGGGTGGATGAAATTAGGCCAGAAATGGTCATGTATAGTGGGAATCATCATCATCATCATGAACCGGCTCCAGTTCCCCGGGTGCGGTGAATGAGCGCTCTCCATTTAGTTCTTTCCAAGAATGTTTCCTCCTCCATGATTTGCTGTACATCCAGACCTCTCCCTGCAAGATCATTTCTAACCGGGTTGATCCATCTCTTCCTCGGTCAACCTCTTGATCTCTTGCCTTTCAGTTCTTTCTGAAACAACTCTCTAGTTTTTCTTTGTGTGCCCATTCTTATGAGATGACCGGGTTGCATAGGATAATCAAATTGGCATGGGTTTCAGGAAGTGTACCATCTGAATGGTCAAAAGAGGTAATCACACCAATTTATAAGCATGGTAACAGAAAAGATTGCAATAATTATAGAGGCATTTCTCTGATAAGTGTCCCTGGTAAAGTGTACTCAGGCATTGTATAAAGTAGAGTTCGATCATTGACTGAGAGTAAGATGGATGAAAACCAGTGTGGCTTTAGACCACAAGGATGTCAAGAACAAATTTTTAGTATGTGCCAAGTTATTTAGAAATGCAACGAGAGGAATAGTTGTGTTTTGTAGATCGAGAGAAGGCGTACGACAGAGCAGATGCTACAGGCAATCAAAAGTATTTATGTTGATAATCAGGCTGCAGTGAGAGTTGATGGTATGATGAGTTCTTGGTTCAAGGTTGTTACAGGAGTGACGCAAGGCTATAACCACTACTGCTTATTTTAGATATGGACCATTTGTTGAATGGCATAAACTGGTTGGGTGGATTTCAAGGTAATCAGTCTAGTCCATGCTGATGACCTGGTTGTAATGACGGACTCCGTCGAAAGCTTGGAAGCCAACATGTTTGAACTTGAAAAGAAATGCAGGAGTATGGTATGAAGATCAGGATTTCAAAGTCGAAGGTTATGTCAGCAGGGAAGAAACGCAAGAAAATAGAATGTCAGGTGGCAGAAACAAAATACAGTAAGAGCAGGTGAAACATTTTACATACTTGGGCTATGTCTTCTCTCAGGTTGGTAGTATGGTGAAGGAAATAGAGTTGAGATGTAGAAAAGCCAATGCACTGAGTTCTCAGTTGCGATGTACATCATTCTGTAAGAAAGAAGTTAGTCTTGCGACGAAACTTTCCCTACTTCGCCCAGTATTTAGACCAACCTTGATGTATGGAAGTGAGAGCTGGATAGATTCAGGTTAGCTGATACATGACCTAGAGGTAACTGACATGAGGGTAGCACGAATGATTGCTGGTTCAAATAGATGGGAGCAATGGCAGGAAGATACTCGTAATGAAGAGATAAAGGCCAAGTTAGAAATGAACATTTTAGATGAAGTTATTCGTATGAACCGACTCAGATGGTGGGGTCATGCGTAGAAAATGGGGGATGAGAGATTACCTAAGAGGTTAATGTGTTCTTCTGTAGAGGGTAAGAGAAGCAGAGGTAAACCTATGAGGTGATGGTTAGGTTCAGTGTTAAACGATTTCAAAGTGAGAGGAGTATAATCGGAGGAGGCCGCAGTGCTAACTGGCTAACTGCTAATAGGCGACTTGATCGCAATTAGAGGCTTGCAGACTAGATTGGACACTGAAAGGAAAACGGTCTCAAATGAATATGTACGAAGGAAAATTGGATAGGAAACAAGAAAATTGAATTCTGGCACAACTAGACTCAGCTAAGAGCCCCTTGGACATCTCCCATGTCACACTGGTTGTGAGTGGCAAAATTCTAATAACACTTTGCATCATTTGGAAAGGTGGTTGTGGGGTTGAATGTTTTAAGGAGTGTACCATCGTGGCCCCCTTTCCTGTTGGCATACAGTTATGCTATAGAAGGAAGCATTTCGACTCCTTAAAAAAATTAGGGTAGTGAGTGAAGAAAAAGGCCATGACAGGCTCCCTAGGCCTCGAAGGTCTGATGAAAATGAGAGTTGACTAAGGGAGTTGAAGTTATTGTTTAATGGAGTGGAACAGTGAGGTCTTCTGCCCCATTGACCAAGGGAGATCGAAAGGAAGATGAAAGAGGAGCCTGCCACAAGTAAGTAGATGTACCGTATTGCATACTCTGCCCCACAAGCGAGCACCCTGTGGAGATCATTAGTGACATGCACAGGCTATTGGTGTAGCCTATGAGACTGCAAAATGATAGGCCTACATTTCCATTAGCAGCATATCAGTAGGTTAATTAGGAAATATTTGCAAGAAGGCAAACGAGTCAAGAGTTTGGTCGTCCCATTTTGCAATTTTTAAATCCAAGTTACCTTTACATAAAAGCGATGCTGATTATTATAGACATGGTAACCTTAAGCTCTGATTTTTTAAAAATCTATACGCTACTTCGGTCATAAAGCGATCCTACTATTGCGACTTTAATGGCTAAGCTAAGGGCATTACTTCGTAAATGGCAACTCTAGGTTAATGACATGGTCTAGGCCTAACCTAAAAATTACAAGCAAGGTGATATCCTAGTGCACGGTAATTGACAAAATTGTTTATTGAGCGACATAAATATGCATTCATCATAACTTTCGTCTCCTAGTGGACGCATCGTTATATTATATTAAATTAATTTAGAAATAATGACTGAAACACGTTTTAAACGACCGCCAATTCGCGCCATCTTTGCCGTTTTTATTTACAAGTAGTTGTGAGCAATTTACTTCGCTTTGATGCAGCACTGCATTTTTCCGCTTAAAAAAAACCGCACCCATATTGTTTATCGGGGGGTGTATAGACCTCGTGCGCATGATGGGTGCTACGCTCCGGCGGCAAGTCACTTAAACAGTCAGGGGGATTCCAGTGTCGTAGCTAGACCTGAAGGGGCCCCGGGGCAAGAAGTTGAAATGGGGTCCCCTCACTATCTTTTGAAAACCTGACCTAACTGCAGGCCTTTATCGAAGATAAGAACTTATCAAAGTGACTTTATGCACTTTTCGAATTCCTCCCCCCTTGCCACTTCCCTTTTTCTAGAAATATTTAATTTATACTTCAGCTGTTGGCTCCATAAAATGTCCTAAATAATTATGATAAATAATAGCTATAGCTTTTCAATCTGTAAAAGTGTGATATCGTAATAAGAAATATACGTGTACACAAATATCAATTAGAAAGAGAAGAGAACTGCATGTAAATATATATTATAAGTACACATATTTGTTCTTTTATTACTGACAATAATGAAGCTAGAGTCGAAAACAAAAGGGAACAGATAGGATCGTCTATGAAGTACAAATAAAATACACGCCAGGTCGAAAGCTCAAAATTATAAACGTATTGTACAAATAACTTGAAATAAAATGAATCTATAAATTTTTACTCATTGTTTACAAAAAAATTGATGGGTTATTATTATTATTAAACAAACTATTTAAAACAAATAAACTTATCAACTAACCTAATTTACACAAAACTTTTTTCCTACTCTTTGCATCTGCAACATGTTAATTGGGCTACATGTGAGAAGTTAAGTTTTCGAGCTCTTTCATTTTCAATCGATAAAAGGGCCAACCCACGTTCTTGGCTCATTGTGCTTCTTAGGTAGGACTTGATGATTTTCAGCTTGGATAAAGATCTTTCTGCTTCAGCCACTGTGATAGGTACAGTCAAGAACATAAAACAAGTAGTAGGCTACACACGCCAGGATAGCTTGCAACCAGAATGTGATTTTCAATGTAGAGGAGGTCTATCAGTTACTTAACAGTCTACATTTTTTTTTTTTAATTTTAGAGGAAAAAGATGCACGCACGCTGGAAATTTGTGCAGGAACTGTTGGCGACACATTGTCAGAAAAAGTCTCGGCGAAACCTTTTGCCTCTTAAACAGTTCGTCATCTGGAGACATTAAATACGATGTTCAGCTGCTGCAAAATCTTTGTACAACTAACAGAAGCACAAATTCAAAACTTTCAATTTTCTTTTTCAATCCTATTGTATCATTCCTTTCTTTTGCCTTGTTACGTGTCAAAATAAGTTTGGATAGCTCTCTTAATACATCGCCAAACCTCTCCTTGGGTTGAGTGTTTTTAACGTTATGTTTGCATTTTCAGATGCATCTTGCAGCACCAGCCAGTGTTTGATACTGTGTCCAAAAAAGTTGTAGATATTTAGTACATCCTCAAAAACTGCGATATTTCTCGATTGGCTTCTACAGCGTCTTTCAATACCAGATTTAAATATTGTGACTTGTACGAAATATGCATGTGGCGCCAACTTCTTGAATCTTTTTCTGCACTCCTTTGTATACTCCACTCATTTCGCTTGCACCGTTATAACCTTGGCAACAACATTTTTTTCAATTCAAGACCTTTATCTTTAATAGATTCTACTATTTTACTTGCCAAACCAAATGCACTTCGATCTTCAACTTTTGTAAAATAAGTAAACGTTTCGCAAATCTTTTTTTCGTTGGGTTTATTTTTTTCATCATTTACCACTTTGACGTACCTGAAAATTTCACCTGATCATCTTTACTTATATCATGTGTTGTATCCATAATAACAGAGAAAAAAGGAGAGCCCTGTCTTTCATATTTGACTCCTTTCAGTACTTCATCAAAGAAATAACTTCATTTTGGATGCTAGGGCTTAAATAGTTTACACTTTCTGCTGGCCTTTGCAAAAGGGTTTTTAGTACAGGGTCATAGTCAGAAGTTCTATTATAGACAAGAAATATCCTTTATTTGGATCTTACATTTTACTACTTCTTCCGAAGAAAGCAAGGTTACAGGTGGCCAAAGTTAATCAAACATTTACTATTCTTTCTAGAACGTTCCTCCAGTAATTTTTCTCTTCTTTTAACTGTTTTTTTTCTAAAGCATCACTCATTGTTTCATCATCCCTCCATTTCTCAAATATAACACAAGAAAATATGTGGTCATCAGATTGTTCATGAGTTTCAATTCTAACAGAAAGATGTTTCCGGTCGTTTAGTCCCGTACTACCGAAAGTGTTCTCAGAATGTTGTGGGAACAGCCAACATTGTTGACAGGAGACACGGTCTAACTTTTGCGAATAGCAAAGCCAGAGTCTGTTACATTTCATCCCAGAACCTGATATAAAACTGTAGTAATTATAAGTAGTTGAAAATGATCTTTTACTTCCTCGTCCATCAGCCTGTTTTGGAAAGGGACCACGAGGTTGACAAGGTCCTGATGCTATGATTAACCTTTTAATTGATGGATTATTGACGGGACTGGGAAATTCAATTTTGTCTTGCAAATCATAATTTTCATCGTGTCCAGTTTCAGTCAAGCTTACTGCGTCCTTGTTATTATCGACTGACTGATAAAGACATGAAAGGCCACTATGAGTGGTCGGAACATCGATTTTATGTACTTCAGACTGTTGATAAGCGTCAACATCTGAAAAAATGCATAGTGATTAATATTGAGCAATAACATTTCGTGTAGTGGTTTATAGTTGATTGCAGTGTTTTATTTGTAGAAACAGGTTCAACTAACTGTTGAACTAAGCCGACTAACTGATTATTGGTTGGTTTACGGGACAAAAAGACTGTGTCATCAATGATTGTCGCCCCTTGAAACGATGCATACTGCATACCCGATACAGTGTGATTTTTAATATGAAGTGAAAAACGAACAAATGTGCTCAGTCCAAGTGAAGTGAATCAACCGTCGCAATTCGCAAACCGCTTCATTGTTTGTTTTTATCACACATTCTATGCATTTTATAATATGAACGTAATATGATATTAGTTTGTTATAACATATTACGTCCTGACCAAATTGTTAATGGAACTCTAATAATAATTTCACTTTGCTTTACAACTTATAACACTTCTACAATACAATTAACTTTGGTTTCTTCTTACCTTCATTATTTTCATTTTCTTCCTTTTGATCCTGTTTCTGCACCGAAACGTACGCTAAACCTGATTGAGTGAGGGTGCAACCTTGCAGTTAACGATTTAGTACAAACACGAACCGTCTCCTCTTTTTTTTTCTTTTAACCTTCCTTTTTTTAGCTCAACTTTCATAAGTTCATTTCAAAGCGTCGTTAAAAATAGCACAATGCAAGTTACAACTTAAGTTCAGCCACTTACCCGGGAACCGCTGTGGTGTGGTGTCGCAGTTGAGGGGGGGGAAGGGGTGGAACGATGAGTCATGATCATGCGCTGAATGGGGAACAATGTATTGTTACGACTGTGATTTTGTTTCGTCGCTCGCCGCATGAGTCACAACTGCCCCCAGGCTGGGCTGTGCACTGCCTCAGTGTATTACGTGCGCCTTACGCAACAGGACTACTAGGACAAAGGGATGGTCCAGAATATTCGTGACCCAGCCAGTGATGGAAACCTCGAGAAGCCGTGAACCCTGGATGGGTCTAGAAGCATTTATTGTGTCACCGGCCTGCTATATAAGAGCGACCTGGCAAGCGGGGTCGAGAGTGTTTTTTTTTCGAGCTAGTACGAGCGTTTACCTTGAGCGACAGTTGTTGGCGACGTGACTTGCGAAACCCCTAGTGAAGCTGATTCTCTTGACAGCGAGGGAGTGAGAAGCCTACAGAGGAACTGTGTCTTGAACGAGTGTGTTTCCAGTGTGACAGAGGTGATTGTGGTGAACTGTGAAACAGTGTGTAGTACGGTGACAGGCTGAGTGCAGATATTTCCAGCCAGCGCACGGGGCCACCTCATTACGAGGGATTAACTTCTGCGGCTTACTGACAAGTGAAAGGGAAGTGTTCTCTCCGTGAGGAAACTGGAGTAAGGTTCTAATTGCTTGTATTTGCTGTTGAATGGTGTATCTTTCTGGCCGCAATAAAGCTAATACGTTTCTTTAAAGAAACAATCTGTGTTGTGCTTCAACCCACCGTAATCCAGTAACAAAAGTGCCACTAGGGGGTGGCACGTAACAGTATTGTCTGTCCAGCGCCTGGGTCGGGCGCCCAACTATCAAAAAATACTCACAGAATATCACACAAATCGATGGATATATCTTACATACAGATTGCACTGAACGTGACTAGTTTCTAAACACAAGTTTAGACGCGTAGTTCAGTACAATTGGGGTCCCAGAACTAGATTGAATTCTCAAATATGTTTTCTAGTACTACTTTTATTTATTATTATTTATTTATAATATTTCTTTTAGGGTTTGGGGGCCCCCTAAACTCGGGGGCCCCGGGGCGGTGCCCCGCTTGCCCCATTGTATCTACGCCACTGGGGGAATCGCAGTCGAGTGTCTGTGCCTGTGTTGAATGGTCTTGTATATGCTTGATTCAACTTCGACATGCAAAAAGGTTTTCGAAACAGTAGAAAAAATTGTTCTGTGGTTGGTTGCAACTTCACGTATACTAACTGTCCTCCTGGAACTAAGTTTTTTGTGTTTCCGAATAAAAAGCAGCATGAAACTAGGAGAAATGCCTGGATTGCGGCACTGAAACGAGGAACTAGTGATGGTAAGCCATGGGAACCCACGAATAACTCGCGTGTTTGTAGTCGGCATTTTGTGAATGGAATGCCTTCGAGAGATCCTGACAGTCCTGGTTATGTACCGAGATTGTTTATAAAACCGCTTGTTTCTATCGAACGTCAGCAAGAAGAGGAGCACAAAGTGACGACTAGATACAAGAGGCGAAAACGGAGACATGAAAATAAAAACGTTGAAACTAATACCACGGAAGATTTTTCGAAATCACACAGTGATGCAAGCACGCAGACTGAAGTAATGACCACCGATGGTAACAACACCAGTGTGAAAGTGTTATTTTCTGCTCTGAAAAATAATTGTGAAGCAGAAGTTCAAACAAATTTGCCATTGCCTCGAGTGAATAAACAGACGACGACCGACACTTGTTTTAAGAGAGATTGTGGTGTTCACGTGGACTTCGTGGACACCAAACATACGGTACATTTAATGGATACAGGTCAGTGAAAGACAAGGAACAGCATCTTCTTGAAATAGCAGTGTTAAATTTGCAGTGTTTCATATCCTGTTATCCTTGTTACCCTCTGTTCATCATAACTGTACATTTACTAAAGAAAACATGCTGCTTCTACTGCTAATGAAATGTAAACTCGGTATTAGTTTCGCCGCTCTAGGCGTAATTTTTAACTGCCATAGGACTACAGCATCTGCTACTTTTAAATACGCTCTCCATCATATTTTTGAGAAAACAAATGAGTGGATTTTCTGGCCACAACGATCCTCTATAAAAATCACAATGCCTAATGCTTTTAAAAAACGCTACGAAAATTGCACGTGCATTATAGATTGCAGTGAAGTGCCCTGTGAAAGACCTAACAGTGTTCTTCAAAGAATTTTAATGTTTTCTCATTATAAGAATTCATTTACAGTCAAATGTCTTGTTGCCATTCCTCCATCAGGTTACATTTCTTTTATATCCAAATGCTATGGTGGAAGAGCGACTGACAGCTACATCACAGTTAATTCCGGTATATTAAACTTTATTCAGCCAGGGGATATAGTTATGTGTGACAAAGGATTCCCACAGATAAGAACTTGTATTGAGAACAGAAATGCTGTAATGCTAATGCCACCTTTTGCATTTAATCCTCAGTTTTCAGCTGAAGAAATTGAAACAACATACGATATTGCGTCAGTAAGAATTCATGTTGAAAGAGCTATTCAGAGAATGAAAATTTGTAAAATATTAAGCAACAAACTCACTATTACTTCCTCATATAGACAAAATTGTTCACATCATAGGAGTCTTGGTAAACTTCAGTCTTCCAATAATTAAATCACAAGACTAACTATTTTTAGTTAAGCTTACTAAAGATTTTTTCAAATAATTGTCAGAAAATTCGATACCATAATGGAATTTGTAACAGCAAAATAATTTGATTTTTAATTATGTTATCAACATAATAAATTAAAATTTTCAAGTTGAATTCTCAGCATTGAGAAATACAATTCGTACATCAGCCATTATCCGATTAGTGATAATTCACACTTGAATATAGTTACAGTGTATTCACTGTAGCAATATTAAATATTACTGGAAGGTAATGCTCAAAATAAAATTTCTCTACTGACGGAATATTACTGGAAAGGAAGTCATAATTTCTGGAAATGTTCACTTTAACACTTCCCTTTGGAGAATTTATGAACAAGTCACAGTTGTGAAGGTTCAGAATGTACATTGATACCTGAACATGAGTATAATAAACGTGAGTTTCCTTCAGCTTTACGTTACCATCAGTAGTTATATCTAAATACGGGACATTGCACTTTTTGTCTTCAACTATGGGTTTTTCTCGACATGAATAAGGGCACTTACTCTCGAGAAGATTAACAAAATCCTGACCTACCACTATCCCATCTGGACTGCAACAAAACCATGGTTGCTGTTCTTTTATAAACAACCCGAGTTGAACCACACGGCATTCGTTTAATAAGCAGTACTCCTCAAGTGCCTTCCGTTCATTAGTTCTGCCATATCTCACTGCAGAAGTGTTTACATTCTTAGATGAAAGAAACGCTAATGCCAGTCTTTCGTTATTTCCACTCTGTAGGGTTTTGATCTGATGTACATTCTGGCTGGCCGAAATGCGTAACTTCCTTTGCTGGAACCAGGAAGGACATACAGATTGTTGTTCCCTTGTCTCAACTGCAATTGCACGCTTCTGTGAATTTGTTACTTTAACATTTTTACTATAATACTTCAATATATCATTTGGCAACATGCACTCATAACTTATGGAAGCTAGTGATATGTTACCACCAGGCAAATAATTCACAACATAGCATCTAAATAGTTTATTAGCTGGTTGTTTGTCCAACTGGTTAAGACACTGAAATAAGAAGTCCTTTTCGCTTATCCCTACAGCGCTTTGAACGATGTTTTGAACAATGCAAGTGGAGACAAAGAAAGATTCACCTTCACACTCTGCTTTCAAATTTTTCGAGAAAGCACAGACTATGACCTTAATTTGTTCATATAATTGTGTTTTACGTAAGGATTCAACACTTTCCGACGCGAAATAAATTGGTCGCTTATTTGATGGCCCATTTAGTATTTCTTCTACATTCCCTCCTTTACGATACTCCGCAATAATGATCTTTGGTTTCTCCCATTGTTGCAGAGAGGAAGTTTGGGAAGAATCTCTCTCAGTATTAATATAAATACACAATGCAGCAATATGCTTGCAGCATTGTGAAAGTCCGGCTTTGCAATCGCACTCAGCTGATTTAACCTTTCTACCGCAATCAATCTGTAAAAAGATTAAGCTTGTGTAAATTAATTGTAAAATCACTTAAAACTGCAATAGATACAAATATTATGCTACGTTATTATATAGAAAGACAAAACATATGCTTACTTTAATTTTAACAGCATAAGGCGGCTGATGGATGTTTGTTTCTCTCAAACACAAGCAGGTTATTTCTTCTCCTAACGCTTCTCTTGCTTGTAGTATATGATGATTGTCACAGAGATTTGCACCCTTCTTTAAAGTAGAAGCTCTGAAATACGATGCATCCCACTGAACCTCTCGAAATCCTACACAAATATCTAGAGACGACATTTCAACATTGAGTTCTTCCCTGTGCTTGTAGTTGCACAAGCTACTGCCTTCCCCCTGAAAGATTACACAAGTCACCGCTACGAGCGCCAGCAACTAAAATAACATTATGCGCACGAGCTCTATTACTGTCGCCACTCCGAGAGGCCGATAAAGCTTTGCCAACCGGGTAACGCTCCAAAATGGCCGACGAACGTTTGCCTTTTGCGTAACTCAGATGACTTGCGCTCCTCTGTTTAATACAGCCTCAATAATAATGAACGTTCTATGTTAGAAATAGTATCTTCCGTCTTCAAACAACTTCTTAATATTTGAAACATTCATCTTATGATTTGGTTGTATACAACTTGTAAACAGTGAAGTTAAGGAATGTCAGCGTAGTCTAGAGGTCAGCGTTGCTGTCTGTTGATCTTAACGTAACAGGTTCGATTCCCACCTTCAGCATTTACGCAGACGACATAATCTTCTTATCGCCAAATCTAGGACGATTACAGGAATCCCTGGACAAATTAAGTAAGTGGTTGGAAGAGAATCAATTAATTATCAACAAAAATAAGACTGTAGGTATGATATTCAGAAGGGGAGGCAGAATCTCAGGCAGAGAAACTTTCACTTGTGATGAAGCTAAACTTAACATAGTCAACAAGTGTAAATATTTAGGAGTAACCATGCAGACCAGAGGGATAGTGTTCACGGAACACATCAGAAAGAGAACGATATCTGGAATATTGGCAATCAACAGCATCAGGCACATAAACCAGATCTCTATTGACACCGCAAAGATTTTGTTTGGGGTTAAAATAACACCTGTGGTTGCCTATGGAATTGAACTCATTTGGGACCATCTTAGCATACAGGACTTAAATGAGTTGGAGAAGGTAAAAGCGATGTACCTAAAAAGATTTCTCAGTGTATCAAAATTCGCCCCATCTCGTCTAATATATGAGATGAAAAGGGAAAACTTCTTTATTGAAGATCTACGGATTCAGATGCATCTGACTTACACAGCGAGCTATGGAAGCTTCTTGGACGAACTGAAGAGGAAGAAAGAAGAAATATGGGAAGAACGAAGAATGTTACTGAACTGATGCGATGATGGACAGATAGCAGTTATGAATTGAGACATTCAGTGACCCGTTTTGCTATTCATGGGTTTCATCATAAGTGCTGCCAACGTAAGACTTATCATGTACCAGATTTAAACTTTGTGTGCTTGTGGTGTGAACAGCGATGTGATAGATATCATATCTCTCATTGTCAGAGAAGAAATATGTCATTGAATTAAGTAAGAAATAATGCATGTATTCTTTGTAATTCCTTTGACCATTCGCCGTATTACACACTATTATTATTATTCATTTATTGGAGAGCGTGATGGCGCAGTGGCTTAGCTGCTCGTTTTTCACCCGGACGGCCGGGATTCGAATCCCGGTGACAGCGGGGAGTAATTTTCACCTGAAAAATCACGTGGCGTCAGGAAGGGCATCCGACCTTAAATCCCCGGCCAAAACTAAAATGCGCCTAGTTGGCTCTGGCGACCCCAACTAATTGGGAAAAGCTGAAGAAAGAAATTATTATTTATTTTTTCCTACCGCTCCCATATTATTAATTGATACAGCATGGACCAAATGACACTACTTTGAATAGGAATATTGCATACTTTGTTTACAAGCATATCTATGTTTTATTTCAAAATTTAAAAAAATGATAGTTCGTCTTATTATGGATGGTTTTGAGGGCATTTTAGATCTTTTCCCCGTAAACGAAGATGAATATTTGAATGTCAGTATCATTGTATCTTTGAGAAGGATTTAAGAAGCCTCTGTCGTGACCCAGGTCAACAATGATGTGATGAAATACCTGGCTATACGAACTCACGTATTTATATCTTGGCTTACACTTCCTAGATCCTTTTCTATTTCGTATAATATAATAATTAATAATCCTATTCAAATAACTGTACATTAATGTGCCAATGACTTTAACCAGATGTGAAACGAAAGTGTTCCATTCCGTTTGCAATAAAACAATGGTTTGGAAATGCTAACTTGCTGAATTATAACATTGTATATATTCCAGTCCTGCTGAAACATTCACTATGAACGATTTTAAGTGGCAATATTTGAATAATAATGCACCAGCAACAATAAATAAGAACTGAGGCTCGATAAAAATACTTTTCTATAAGAGGAATCGAACCTCAAATCTCATGCTCCGAAGCAATCGACTCTAACCGCGTAGTCACTCTTTATCATTACGTCCATACCATATTATGTTACAGTAGTCCGTTAATATTATAATACAATGATGTGCCGAATCCACTACATTAGGTTACGACAAATATATTTGTTATGGCAGTAATAGAACGTATCTCAACACGGAATAAAGAGAAATATGGTCTTACTGTTGATGCAATCGAAAATAGAGGACACGCTATTGGCTCTGCGACTCCGCTGCACAAAAGCAGCCCTGCCATCACAGAACACCAAATATAATCATTAGTACCGGTATTTCATTGTATAGGCCTACTTCCTGGTAGCTACCTGCCGCTCATACGGACGTGGTAGCACGCAACCAAAGTTCCCAAGGATTTGTTGGCAGATAGTTTATCTCCCGTGCAGCTACCAGCAGGTGTACCCGGAGATGGTAGAACCATTGAACTGAAAGTACTACAGGAACTACTCCTCCCATGGTAACACTCGCTGAAAACTGCTTCCTGGTCATCACCTAGTCATGTCTGGTATTGCACGTCAGTCGTGACACCTTACGCAGGTTCCAAGTCAGCTGATATGTCGTGATACTTTTCATATATTTGATCGTACGTCTATTATTTCATAGAGAGAACATAGTGTGTTTGTAGTTAATACTCTATTATTATTTTTATTGTAGCATATGACCGTTTTGCTGCAATAAACTTATTATTATTATTTTATAAAATCAAGACGCCCATTGCTTGTGTAGCATTCGGATGCTCTAATAGGCAGAAGAAAAGCTCACAAAAGCTTCATTTCCACAGGTCAGCACTGCTGTACCTCTGTGCAACGTTATATAATGTATATGTTTTTTTCTTCAATAATACGGTTGGTTTACGGTCTACTTTATTTTCGAATTGAGATTTGTAATGAAGTAGCCTATTCTGCGTTTATGGATACGTCTTACATCAAATTTTGGCATAATAGGCCTAAATAGCATAATGACAAATACACGTAGGCCCTATTATAGGTTATAAGTTATTAGTCACAGAATTATAACCTACCTTATATTACAGATTTCCATGGAAACGTCCAAATGTATTAACGAAATGGGTTATAGCTGTGAGTAGGAAGGACTGCACCCCAAAAAATACAGTTATATCTGTAGTGAACACTTTTCTCAATCACGCTGCATGTTTGGTTCAAATAGAAACAAACCACTGCTTAAAGATGATGCAGTACCTACAATTATCAACTTCCCAGAACATCAGCTTCAGACACCCAAGAAAAGACGGAGAGTTATTGAATGACAAGTACAAGGTGAGGTATGTAGACCTAATATTTACTGTTATTTACTATTTATTTGTGTAGTAATTTCAAATCTACCAGGCTACAATATAATGTAATTTATTGCAGCCAATGGCCATTCATGATACATTAAATTAGAACTCTTTACAGAACTCTGTACGAGAGAATTTCCTTGGTTTGCACCACATGATGAATGTACCGTACCTATTATGCTTGTCACTGCATAGCATGCACATGCACTGGTTGGTCTACCCCTTAAGTAGTTGACCAAAGTGGACTCTGGAGCATGCCCTTATATGGTTATCTCTATGCCATCCACGTTCCCCGACGGGAGGCCCTAGCCTTTGGCCAGGGAGGGGAATGGGTGGGGAGGGGAGGGGAGTGGCGGAAGGAGCTCGGGAGAGTTCCGAGCCGGTCCAGTCATGGGAGAAGACTGGCCGCTCTCACTGGTTATGCAGTCGCCTATATGGAGTGCTTGATGCCCGCGAAGCTGACCCGAGCGTCAGCGAATGGAGCCGAGTCCCGCCGAGGCGAGCGAAGCTTCTTATAGTCGCATGACCCGAGCGGTGGCGGATGGAGCTGAGGTTAGAGCGAAGCTTGTTGGAACCGCGGGCTACGTATCGACTCGAGATTGTGGGTAGATGGATGGGAAAACTTGTCTTCGGCACTGTTTGGGAGCCGAGTGCAGCCGATCTGCAAGCTAGGAGTGTTGAGGTTGAAGCTTGTTTTGGGAGCTGTTTTTGTCGAGTCAAGGCGAGCTGAATGAAAAAGAGAGGATTGCTCTTAGGTATGACTGTTGCTAACCCATGATGAGCTGTTGGGTGAGGGATTTGAACCCTCGCTTCCTATACAGGAAATTCGAACTTAAGTCGAACGCTTTAGACCACTCGGCCAACCCGACAAGAAAAGGTTTAGAGTATGAAATAAGAAACAAGAATCATTATACAAGATCAGATTTATTACTCCAAGAATTAAAAGAGGAATTAAAACCTAACCATTTGACATAAAGTTTATTGCCATTTCTTTTAATCACTTTTTCAACAAGATAATGCTTGGGGTACTGCGTTTTCTGAAGTTCTTCGATGTAGAATCCTCCTTTGATAGGCTGATTGTTATTGTCCTGGAGTAGATAAGTAACTGGATGGGTACGTTTTACTTGGCGAATGCTGAATATATCTGTGCTCCAGTTTGGCGTGTATCCTTTAGAGAAGAGTGATTTATGTTTACTGATGCGTACATAGTCACCTACGCGAAAAACATGGCGTTGTGGGTCAGCTGATTTGATGCCATGGTGAATGCGATTCAACTGTGGAGTGTTTTTCATTAGAAACGTGGCTTTAATCCAATACTTCTATGTTTAGTATCGTTGTAACGTGACACTAGGGTGTGCACTAGATTAAGCCAGCGATAGGACCCTTTGGCTGTAAATTCTCGCCACATGTTTGTTTTTAATGTTCGGTTGAAACGTTCAACAACACTTGCTCTCAAATTGCTATAGGTGGAATAATGATGAACGCCGAGTTCTTGTAGATAGGTATAAAACACCTTGTTGAAAAACTCCTTACCTTGATCTGTCTGGAGAAGGCGAGGTTGCCGTTTAGCTGTTTCAATAATGCGTTTAAAGGCTGCAGTAACTGGAGTACCTGTTTTATTTCGCACAGGTTCCACAAACGCCATTTTGGAATACACATCGATGAAAATGAAAATCCACAGCCTGCTTCCAGTCTCCGACCGGGTCAGGAATGGAATGAATGAAGCCCCTATCTAGCGGCGAGGATATGAACTGTGCCGGCTGCCGAGGCCTGACGCACTCCTCTGGGGCAATGATTAAATGAATGATAGATGAAATGAAATGATAGTGGAGAGTGTTGCTGGAATGAAATTTTTGACAGGGAAAACCGGAGTACCCGGAGAAAAACCTGTCTGCCTCCGTTCTGTCCAGCACAGATCTCACATGGAGTGACCGGGATTTGAACCACGGACTCAGCGGTGAGAGGCCGGCGTGCTGCCGCCTAAGCCACGGAGGCTCGGGAATACACATCGATGACAGTCAGCAAATACTTAATACCGTTGTTTGTAGTAGCGTAGGGAATCATTTCCACGAGATCAGCTTGCCATAGCTCATCAATTCCTTTTGAAACAACATGACGACGTGGATAGGTACGGCGAGCTGGTTTATGCAGCTGGCGAGCAATTGCTGTTTTGATAGGCGAATGGGTATTGTCATGTGGACCCATCACACAATAATGCCAGCATGACGAAGCTCCTCTTCTATTTCTACAATTTCACCTTCATGACCGGTTGGCTAGCCTGTTGGGAAGCGTGCAGGAGCTGTAGACGTTTGACTAACTTATTAGGATTGTTCCAATAGGCAAAATCGACAAAAGGTTTTAAAGTTTTAAACTCGACGCCGGACGCTGAGCTTTCATGGCGGGCACTTGCATAGGTGGGGAACAATTTGGAAATGATGGCCTTATATTTGAAACCCTTATTTGCATTTATTGCTTCAGAACGTTTATAATTACGTCTGAAACCATTTGTAGCCATCAAGATGTCCTTATACTTTTGAAGATCGTCTTCGTCATAGCCATCCTTAGAAGGTACACGTGCAAATAAAAGTTCTAAAAGTCCTGGCGTCAATTGATTTCGAACTGTTTTAACGACCATGATATTATATTTTATTTTGATCTCTGAGTCACCAATTCGAAAACGTTTATTTTCATAGCGAACACCGTAGGTCGTATCAGTTTTTCTAGTAAGAAGGTCTTCGAGGTAGGGCGTTACCAACGGTCCAAAATGCTCTACCAGAATACCTTTTAGTTGCACATACTTTTCAGGTGTAGCCAAGAGTTCTGACAGAGTAGTTTTTTTTTCTCTAGAGCTAGAGGGCGTCTGAGCAATGACTGTTGTTTTTAGAAACTCTGGAAGCGGTGATTCTGTCCCAGAAGTAAAAACATCTCAGCTTCTTCATCGTCTTCTTCTTCTTCTTCTTCTTCTTCTTCCTCCTCCTCGATTGTTTGTGTTCCTTTTGATACTGTATTTGGCTTATTGGACTTTGATGTTCCCTTTAGCACGGCTTCCAGAGGTGATTTCAAATGTTTCGCGATCAACAGCTCACTATCAGCATGCGTGAGTTTCAGTTCGCGGAACTTGCGCCGAATATTATTTCTCGCACGGATAATGTGTTTCTTTAATTGACTTCCTGCTGTTGTCATGATAGCTGAAGAAATGATGATTGAAAAAGCCACGCAGCACCTTAAATACGTATGAAATGATCAAATCCCTTACTGTAGCGGCCGTTGGTAATGTCAATCTGGTTATCGATAACAAGACAGCCGTGGTGATGAGCGTTCCAGCACGTGGCGCACAACTGTGTAAAGGTCTGAAAGGTCATGTCTGGGTTCACGTGATCATCATAGACGTGACGCATGTTACGTTCATCCTGCCGGAAGAGGACAATCACGTTTGCATTGTCACGAATTAGCTGTTTTGGAATTCGTGAATAGGTTTGACATAGATAGAAACAGTCAATATGTTTGTGACTTCCCATGCTGAAATAGGCTTGAATGATAGCCTGCCGTTCCGTTGACACATCATCAAAAATCATGAGCGAATGGGAGCGAACATTGTCCGGAGAGATGACATCTTTGTGCGCGGGGAATGTAAAGTACCTCATGTTATTTTTGCGAAGACCTGACATGACCTGTTCCAAGAACACATAAAGAGGTTGATAGAGCGACTTGGCAAAAATGTAAATATTTTGAAAGCGCACTCCGTTTAACGAGGTGATTAGAGTAAGCAAAAGATTTGTTTTTCCACATACTGATGGTTCAGCGATGAGACAGCGAATGGATGATGGGAAGAGCGAGCCGAGACGTTGTTCGGACGTTGTTGAGAAGAGGTTGGAAACCAAATCTCCCACTGGAAGTGAATGTTGTTGCTTAATAATCTGCATATTGACTAAACGTGAAAAGGGGAGAGGTGGTCTCTATATACATGAAGCAAGTGGCTGTTTCAGATCTAGTGTAACCATGGATGCCTTTGGAAGAACACTTAAGACAAAGAAAACAAATGCGCCATCTGTCTCAACAAACGATCCAAAACATGATACAGATCCGGCTAATAAACGATATGTTGATGCCAATGCATTATCGCGTACAAAGGATAACGATTACGACTTTAATGAAAAGCGATTAACCAATATAAAAGAACCTCTATTAGCTTCGGACGCATGTTCAAAAAGTATGTAGATTTGTATCGCTTACGACGTGTCAAAGGAGAATATGATGCCCAGAATAAACGTATCATGAGCGTTGCAGACCCTGTGGACAATCAAGATGTGTGCACCAAAGCCTACATGTTAACCAATGCTGTTGTGTTTACAGAAGCAAAAGACTATGACGTACACCAACATCGAATAACTCAGCTGGCTCTTCCAACAAACGACACGGACGCTGCTAGAAAGGACTATGTGGATAACAAGGTGAAAGAGCTACTCCGTATTGTACCTACCCTAACTGTAAATGGTTATACAGCGAATAATGCACGCCTTGTGCATGTAGCCGATCCTGAGGATGATCAAGATGTTTGTACGAAAAGGTTTTTGACCACTGAAATGGAAAAGGTGTGGGAAATTAAGGAGAACGCACTACAAATGAAGCGAAGACGAATAGCTGAAGTTGCTGATCCTGTGCAACCTCATGATGTGACGACTAAGCGATTTTTGGAACAACGATTATCGCTTTTCATTAAATCAATACCCTCCATAGTTTTGCTGCACATTGTAAACCAACAGCCGGTAACAGACCCCCAATGAACTCACCTACATACTACGTTCAGTTTATAGCAATTATCGTTTACTGTATGATGGTGCCATTCGTGTTATCGAGTATACACCAGATTTTAAACATTTAGACTTACTATTAAACGGTAGTGTTATATCATCATCACTCATCGATCTGGCGGTGAAAGCCGAGGACAAATTATCTTTTCAACTGAAACTGTCGTCTGAAGAAAAAAGATGGGAAAACAATTAACGATTTTTCACTGTATATAGAACTTGAATATACCGCCACCATCGCTTAAATAATTGCACATTCTCTTCCCAAGGAGCGTTAGTTGTGATCCATACTTTACAGCGTGAGGTTGTCTCGTTCCTTGCTCGCGATGGTGAAACAGAGATATGTGGCGAAGAGGAAGAAGAAGAAGAAGAAGAAGAAGACGTTGAGAAAGGAGCGCTTTAAAGCAATTCTTCATGCGGCACGTCAAGCTTCGCGTGGAGAAAAAAAATTGCGATTTGGCCATTAAAAAAGCCCTCCGAGCAGCACGATTGCATGCGAATCCCAAAAGTAAACTACGTTTTAGAAAACGTGCGCGTGTTATTCCTGTACCGAAACGTGGGGGATTTTTACCCGCACTATTCGCTGGACTAGCAGCTTTGGGTTCACTTCTTGGTGGAGCAAGTGCGGTAGCACGAACGGTGAAAGCTGTCGAGGAGGCGAAGCAACAGTTGAAGGAAAGTGAAAGACATAATAAAACTATGGAAGCCATTGCACTGCGCGATAAAGGTGTGAACATGAAGCTGGCACCCTAAAAGAAAGGACTAGGCATTTACCTGTCGCCAAAAAACGTTTAATAGATGCACTGCCACGGCGAGCTATGACGCATGAGGAAGTTATTACATATGCAAAACGGTTGAAGATATCACACTTTCGAGGTGTGTTTATGCGTAATCAATTACCTACTCGACCATGGAACCGTGAAAGTGCAGTTGTTAATTTGGATGAGAGTCATGGACCAGGAACACATTATGTGGCCTACATAAAACAAGGATCCACTGTGTGGTACTTTGGCAGTTTTGGAAACCTTCCTCCTCCAACAGAGCTTGTTCGCTATTTCGGAAGCAGTGCAACAATAAACTATAATGTGAAACGAGTAGAAAATTTTAACACTCAACACTGTGGTCGACTCTGTCTGACCTTTCTATATAAGACCCAGCACATGAGGTAACGTGAGCAGTATAATGGCAGAAAGTAGAACGTTTACAGTGCACGGACAAGGAGCTGAAGTAACCGTTGACTTTTATACCCATATTGAATTGGGACAACGACCCTACGTGCTGGGACTTGTTTCGTTTGAAGGTTATAATAGAATCTACAACGTACACGAAGGTGTCAACGATAAGTTCTACTACGATGACTATGAGTTAACTCTACCGTCTGGCAGCCACACTGTAGATGATATTTACGATCACATCTACACAACTCTCATCAAAGAATTTACTCTATAAGCATTTCTTGACGGAACATACAAGTTTGAACTCATAGCCAACAACGTGACACATCGTTGTAGTATTCTGTCTTCCTTTAGGATTGATTTTAAATCACAACCAGACTCAATTGGTCCATTGCTAGGTTTTTCAGCACGAGTGTTAGAACCAAACGTCTTGCACAAGTCTGACCAACCAGAAAAATTATTGAAGACCATCACGTATCTGTCACGTGTAACATCATCACCGACGTTTACACCAATCAGGAACCATCGCATTCGCTCTACGATTTTATTGTCACTTCACACAGTGGCTATATCATCCATGAAAACCCGTCAGTGGTGCTCTATCATCCTGTGAGTGTAACCGATATCAGGAGCATTACCTTAAGACTGGTGAATAGAAATCAACGTCTCATCCAGTTAGAACGCCATACACCTGTAACCTACAAATTGTATCTGAAGTCAGCATGAAACAAGTGTATAAAGCGCCAACACCATCAAGGGTGGGTGTTAGTTGTTCTCAACGCGTGTACAGGTTAACACGTGTCAACAAGCAGATCATACAACAACTGGGTTACACCTTACACCATGAATTCGATCCTCGACGTGACAAACCCAGTCGAAGTACATAAGGGTATCGTTAGAATTGAACACCATTCCTACCAACCGTATACTCAAGGACTAAATAATAATTATGAGATTTTATTACCATTAATCAACAAGATATCTACACCCTACCACATGAAAGTTACATTCAGATAGAAGGTCAAATCACCAAATCAGATGGTACCATCCACACAACGTCAAAGTTGGCCAATAATGCTCTTGCCTTTCTGTTTTCCGAGGTTCGCTACGTGATCAATGGCAAGGCACCTCTGGTTGTGATGGACTGTTCGTATTTGGAGGAGTCGATGAAGGAAACAAGCGCTATGAAACTTTATCCCTCGTATGGAACTGAAGAAAGTAAAGCTTTCTATATGGCCGGTTGGTGTCCCGACTCGACCGACAACTGGATGATTAACACTGATGGTTCATTTACCGGTAATTTACCTTTAAAATTAATACTAGGCTTTGCAGAGGACCATAAGCGCATTGTTGTTAACGCAAAATAGGATCTGATTCTTGTCCGAGATAGGAGGGATTATAATGCTCTGAAGGGTGCTGATGGAGCCGCAATAGATTCAAAAATTCTATTTCAACGAATTCTAGGGAAAGTACCGCACGTTACTCTATCTGATCAGAAAAGGTTGAGTCTGCTCAAGATTGTGGAAAAGGATACAGTTTTACTCATACAATTTAGAAGTAATAATAATAATAATAATGTTATTGGTTTTACGTCCCTTTTAACTACACTGGCTTTTAGAGACGCCGGGGTGCCGGAATATTGCCCCGAAGGGGATCTTTAACGTGCCAGTAAATGTACTGACACGGCTCCCTCGCATTTGCGCACCCTCAAATGCCAGCTGACTGCGCCAGGTTTCGAACCTGCAACCTTGGGCTCAGCAAGCGAGAACGTTACCCCTGATCGCAGCCAGACAACAACAATTTAGAAGCTGGGAGCTGCATGAATATCCAGTATTACCACTCACTGATACACATACATGGTCTATAAAAACCTCACGGTACACAGAGCGACCTCTCTACGTCATTGTTGGATTTCAAACAGATCGCAAGTATCAACAGAATAAACATGCATCACAATTTGATCACATCCAATTGCAAAATATACGACTCTTCCTGAACGGTGTTACCTTCCCCTATGAAGGAATGGATTTAAACTTTACCAAGAACAAATATGGTAGGCTCTATGACATGTTTGCAAATTTTCAGTCATCCTATTATCAGAAAGAAGCATGTCCGCTATTAACGCCACACGACTTTAAGGCCAAGGCACCTCTGGTTGTGATGGACTGTTCGTATTTGGAGGAGTCGATGAAGGAAACAACTATTGATATCAGACTAGAATTTGAAACATCTGCAGTTATTCCAGAAAAAAACAACAGCCTATTGCCTTATTGTTGACGAGGAACAGGTGTATTATCAGCCGCGGTCCAACATGGTGACCAGATTACAAATAGCATGTTTGCTCGCATTCCCCTAATCAGTCATGGAAAGCTACGAGGAAGTCAACACCCCCTCCCCAAGGGGGGGCTACAGACTGTGTATGTGAAAGTGACTCGCATAATGACGATAAGGATTCTAGGTTTATCATCTATCGTTCTCTAGTGAGTGAAGCTATTACCGCCTATCACAAGACTCATACTGTGCATAGAATTCCACCACATCTGGTTTCCTATTTACCAGATGGATTTATGTCAACGTTTGCCATTCACGACAGGGGGTACAAGAAGCTCTGCTCAAAGAAGAAGAAAAATGATGTCGTCAAAGCTTCATGTCATGATGGAGAGCGGGCCGATGGGTTAAACTGTAAATGTGATCGTTGCTCAACAAGTCGAGACGCTGATGCGGTATTTAAAATTTATCGCAGCCTGATAAGTTCAGCCATCACCGCCTACCATAAAGCAGAATTGCTTCGTAAAATGCCGCAGCATCTGATCCCCTATTTACCAGCTGGATTTCTGTCAACGTACGGTGCTCATGATATTGATTTCAACTGGGATAAGCTACCATTACACCTCCGTATGTCAGCGGATGTTGCAGCCTGTCGCAGCTGCCGTAGACATTTCATGCATCGAGGAGATTCTAACACTTATTGGGATGGCCCTAATCCTATGATAAAAAATTGTAAACAATGTTCAGATCTCTTTACAAATAAAGTAGTGTAATTTATTTCATTGTTTTTATTTTTAGTTAAACCTATTCCTTTTTTGTTTTATTTTTACCCCTTTAACTAGTTGGACTATAGGTAAACATTGCTTAGATGCCAGAAGCCTGCGGTGAAGAAAGGTGTGTCTGCGTGTCATCAAGCAGTAACCATGTTTAGAACACTGATTGTTGATATTCAAGGCTTCAAAGTCAACGGAAACAAGTTTGTTTTCAAAGAGGTTGCAATTATAGATTGTACAAACATGTTGGCACCAAGAGTAAGTGCTTTCACTTTTGAACCACCATTTCCATTGCACATGCAGTCGGACGAAGATAGAAAACAAACAGAGTGGTTGCATCGTAATTTAGGATTAAACTGGAATCAAGGAGACATTCCTTATCATTATCTATCATTTCCTTTAAAACCCTATTTTTTCAGTGCCAACCATGTTTTTGTAAAGGGAGGTGAAAAAGGAATGGTTACGTCACTAGTTTCACCGTCTTGCCAACTCATCGATCTTCACGAGATGGGATGTCCTGCACTACACACCTTGTACGAGCCTGGTGAACGTGTACAAAAAAAGACAATCTTACATGTGACAAAACTCTTTGATTGGCTAAGTCGCAATGCATGTCGGTACGTGGAAGACGAGTGTAAAAACACGATGTATGAATGTAGACAGCCACAGTGAGATAGTGGCTTATGTGTAGTACGGACGTGTGTGTAGAATGGCTACCATTGAAAGTTTAAATTCTAACCCTATTGAACGGGCAATTGTTAAGTTTTTTGCTTGTAAGAAGAAACTGCATAATTTTACAGAAGAAGAATTAAATGCTCTACCCAAGGCGTTTTTGTTTTATGTCGCGTCAAATGCAGTGAAGGAGATTTGGGATAGTGTGCCTAGTCATTGGACCCAAGATCTTGTGCTGTGTGAACTTCAACCATGCACCGATTATGATCATCATCAACAAGTGTCTGTTTCCAAAATGCCATCGGTTCACAATTGTAGAACGTGTCAGTGAATTAAACTGTATAATGGACATAAAACCTCATGTAAAGACTATGTTTCCTCATTCCACGGATGTGATGGCAAGAAAGAAGTAACGTCCGCAACAGCGGAGAAAGAACAAAAGTGTACGTCACCAACTGAAAAAGATATGCCGGACTTGTACTGGTCATGGTCTCGTTGACAAAGTAATAGATCTTCTACCTTTTGAGTTACACCTGCCTGGTTATCAATACTGTGGGCCTGGTACTAATTTAGATGTTCGACTGGCACGTGGTGGTCCTGGAATTAATGTTCTGGACGCAGCCTGCAAGCAGCATGATCTAGCGTACAGAGCGTCTAAACGTGAGAACAACATTTCTGAACTAAGACGTGTTGCCGATCAGATTCCTTTGAGAAAAGCAATGGAACGTGGATCATCACTTTCAGCATCTGTTGCGGAAGATATGGCAGCTCTTGTCGTTGCAGGAGCAATGAAGGGGAAGCTCACAATCAGTGGGGGACAATTACAAAAACCAAAAAGAAAAAATAAATAGGATGTATCATGTTTATAACTATAATAAATAAATACAAAACAAAAAGCGTTCTTCATTTTTTCTCCTTGATTAATATTCTTTTGTGCGCGGGGGCAGTTGTCTAAGATGAGTTGAGTTCGAGGGCGGTTACATCCGGCTACAATGACTGTGAATACACCTTGGAGCGGATTAACTTTGTTTAGCTTTCAAAGGGAGAATAACTTTTTCATGGACAGTTTTTTAACTAGTTAAATAGAACGAGTTCATACGCAAGCAGTCGACCAAGACAAGTTGATTTCGAGGTCGGTTATATCCGGCTACAATGACCGTGAATACACCTTGGAGCAGATTAACCTTGTTTTCCTTTGACATGTAGAAGAACCTTTTCATGATCAGTTTTTTTAACCAGTCAAATAAAACAGTTGAATATTGGTTTTAACCGATTAAAGTGACCATGGACTCTGCTTAGGAATGGAGTGGCATTGTCTTAACCAGTTCACATAATGCTGTTTATAGTTATTATTTGATGTATTCATCAAGATAGCGCAATCTTGTTTTAAATAATATGTCTAGACAGTTTATTTATAGGTATAGAGTTCGAGGTCGGTTATATCAGACAGACGTGACCGCAAACATGTGGAGTAACCTTGCTTTGCTTTTAAGGGTAGAGTGACCTTAGCTTGTTTGTCCCTTAAGTGTAGAGTGACCACACCTTAACCAGATTTCTTAAAAATTTCAAAAAAAAATTATAAATTGATGTGTCTAGACGAAGGTCGGTTATATCCGGTAAACGTGACCATGAACACGGCTTCGGTTGAGTAACCCTGTTTCACCTTTAAGAGGTGAGCAACCTCACTTTGTTCAGTTAGTTTCCCCTACTACATTCACTTCTAATTTCCCCCGAACGCGAATTCTGGCTTACACAATTGTGATTGGTCTCCCACTATTGATGCCTTTATTTCTCGTATCATTGGTGCCCTACTACCAGCACTGTTTATCTCCTTCAAGAGTAAGAATAGTGTCGTGTGCACAACTGTGTGACTCCGCATGCGTGATTAAATGTAATTGGTTCCCCACTTTTACGCCTCCCCTCCTCCACATTGTGTTGCAGGTAGAGCTCCCTTTACCCTCTCACCTCTAATTCCAGTATATATACAGGTGTAAGTTATACACAGAACCACATTTGTACTAATCTTCGTCTGGAGTGAACATCTCTGTACAAGGTGAGATAACATCTTTTGTTTCTTATAAACATTCACTGGTTTATAGGTGATTACCAAACCTATAGAATATTGCTTTTCTTTCATAGTTAAAAACAAATGGACGCTCAACAGCTTAACAAGCTTGGTGCTCAGGCTGGGCTTGAAACGAGGCGTTTAAAGGATTTGCCGGTGAACCAACCGTTTCCGGTGGATAACTTGCAGAGGATTAAAACACGTTTTGGGCCTAGAATCATCTGCCAATGCAGGGATTTTATGGTGTTTCTACCCAGCAGATTTGCTTGCCTATCACACGAGTCATTGGCAGCTTTAAATTCAAGCAATCTTATAATGAAGTATTTAGGCATACAGAACAATGCTTGTCTAATTAATTTTGAAGAAGAAACAGTTTGAGTGTTTTGTGTTAGAATTTATGTAGCTTATTGAAGAACATTCTAACTTTTATTTCATTCACAATTTTTAAATAGTATTGATGTAAATAATTAACTCTTAATATTTTTACCATGGCACCGCTTCTTTGGGAAGATGTTCGTTGCTGTTTTCAAACACGACTGTGCAGTGGGCGAATATATAATACTGACAAAATTCTAAATTGTTTTTGCAGGTTTGTTTACCAATAGTTTTAATTAAATTTTCAAGTTTTTTTATACGCTTTACAGCTTTAAAAGTAAACCCTGAATTAGCCTGCACCCTTGTTTTTCTAAAGAAGGATGGTGACGAAAGACGTGAAACGATATATTTGGCTACAAAAATGAGACTTTTTATCGAACTGATACCAGGGAAACCTGGTATAACCTACATGTAATTGATACATTGGTAGCCAAGTTTGACGCTGTTCTCGAGGGCGAGAGCGGCAAATCGCTCGAAATCATTCCATTTTACAGGTAAATGTTTGTTGCTTTGACCCTATAAATTCAGGTTCTTTATACTTTTCGCTTCCTCTTTCTGTTCAACGTAAAGAGGCTGTTCTCAATATCCAAAATGAAGACAACTATTGTTTTCTATGGTGCATTGCTGCTTCTTTAGCTCCTGCTAAACATAGTGTTGTTCGAACATCCTCGTACATGGTGATATTTAACAAACATTACATTTCCTATGGAACTATGGAACTAACCTCTATTGATAGCTTTGAACTGCTTAACCCAGACTTCTATTTTATTATCTATTGTCTTGATAAGACTACCATTATTGGACCACTTTATTGCACGCAACAGCATAAGGTACACCATATTAATTTATTATATATTTCCAACCAGCAAACTAACCACTTTTGTTTAATTAAAAACCTCTCCAGACTAGTTGGGAGCCAATTTTCAACTCATCATTCATCAAAATTTGTTTGTGAGCGGTGTTTGCAGTACTTTTCAACTCAGTCTAAGCTAGATAGTCATTTGTTGGATTGTGCTACTCATCCGGCTGTAAAAATTACATTTTCAAAACCAGAAGATGTCAAAATGTTGTTTACAAACGTTCATCGCATGGATCCGGTTGCCTATACTGTGTATGCGGACATAGAAACATTAACTGTTCCCATTCAGCGCTGTCAACCAAAGCCGTCTTCATCGTATACAGATACTATTCAGAGGCATACTCCATTTTCAGCTGCATTTCAGGTAGTGTGTGCATATGATTCAAGTCAATCCTATTTTAAATTGATTCGAGGACCTGACTGCATTCAATGGCTGTTGAGAGAATTGAATCTTCTAGCCGAACATGTTCAACGTCTTCTTCAGGCTCCTAAACCTATACACATGAGTCTAGACGATATAATACGTCATGATAATACACATAGTTGTCATATTTGTCAAAAGCCTATTTTGCCTGATAATCTTAAGGTACGTGACCACTGTCACTACAGAGGCATCAATAGAGGACCAGCACATAACTCATGTAATATGACCTTTTGTGCAGCAAAGTATATACCTGTATTTACTCATGGATTATCAAACTATTATTCACACTTTATTATTCGTGAGTTTGCTAATTTAGACAAGGAACATTTTCAATTATTCCTCAAAATCATGAACGGTTTATTTCTTTCTCTATGCATAACCATGGTATTACAATTCGGGTTCTCGATTCATTTCGATTTATGTCCTCTTCATTAGACGCATTAGTAAAGGGAATTTCACCTGATGAATTGCATTATACACGCAAACATTTTGCCGACGATGCCAAATTTTAACTATGCATCCGAAAGGGAGTCTTTCCATATGACTATGTCAATAATTGGTCTTCCTTGGATGAGACACAGTTACCGCCAAAGGCTGCGTTTTTTAGCACGTTGCATAATACTTGTATTAACGATACTGATTACATACACGCCAGCAATGTGTGGAATACGTTTGGATTTACATCTCTTGGTCAATATGCCGACCTATATCTCACAGTAGACACATTGTTAACAGATATTCTTGAAAGATTCCGTCGCATGTGTCTGAATATTTACAAGCTGGACCCGTGTCACTATTACGCAGCACCAGGCTTATCTTGGGACGCCATGTTGCTACATACAGGTATCAAGTTGGATTTGCTTACAGACATTGACAAACTCTTATTTTTTGAAAAGGGTATTCGAGGCGGATTTGTTTCTCTTGTAAATAGACATGTACGTGCTAACAATCCTTATATATTTACGTATAATTCACAACAGCCGGTCTCCTATTTAAAACACTATGATGTGAATAATTTATATGGATATGCTATGAGTCAACCACTTCCATATAAAGATTTTGCATGGCTCAGTGAAGAGGAAATTGCACGCTTTGACGTGCACACGGCTGCTCAGCAGGAAAATTGCGGTTATGTTTTGGAGGTTGATTTAAAATACCCCACACATATACACGATGAGCATGCAGATTTACCGTTTTGTGTAGAGCGTATGATTCCTCCTAACTCTAGCTCAAAACATGCTAAACTATTGGGAACACTTTTTCATAAAACAAGATATATCATTCACATTCAAGTGCTTTTGCAATGTCTAACGTATGGTCTCGTATTGAGCAAAATCCATCGTATTATATCATTTGCTCAAAGGCCTTGGTTGAAGCCTTACATGGGCCTTAACACCTATCATGGACAACGTGCTACGCAGCCTTTCGAGGTTAATTTTTTCAAGTTAATGAATAATGCAGCGTATGGTAAAACGCTCGAAAATGTACGCAAACGCCGGTCGATCCATTTAGTTAATTCATGGGAGGGTAGGTACGGCGCTCGAAAATATGTTGCTATGTCAAATTTTAAATATATGAAAATTATTACCGATGAGTTAGCTACTATTGAATTAGGTAAGGTTGAAATTCTGTATAATAAGCCTATATACCTAGGAATGTCTATATTAGAGTTATCAAAATTAACAATGTATAACTTTCATTACGGGTTTGCTCGCCGCTATTTTGGAGATGTTCAGCTTGTTTACATGGACACGGACAGTTTTGTTTATCGGGTTATGTCTACAGATGTTTATCAAGTAATGCGTGACCATCCTGAACAATTTGACACCTCTTCCTTTCCTGCTGACAATACATTTGGTTTGTTACCTCAAAACAACAAAGTTATGGGGCTAATGAAAGACGAATGTGGTGTTGACCGTATGATAGAATTTTTAGGACTTGCTCCAAAAATGTATATACTTGCGATAGTTCAAGGAATATCAGCCGAGCAAAAGGCGTTCGCTCCTGTGTTATCAGAACGTTATGTATGGCTCGGTATCGCGAGGCTTTATATAGTCCCAATGAACAGTATACGAAACAGGCGCGAATAACTTCTCATTCTCATGAGGTGTTTCTCGTCGAACAGATGTGACGTTCCTTGCTTGCGTTCGACGATAAACGCTCATGGGTTAATGATAAACTCTCAAGCCTGCCATGGGGACATTATGCACTTGATGTATAAATTGTTTAACAATGTTACATAATTTAATTATTTCTTTTATGCAAGAGCAAAGTTTGTAAACTCTTAAAACTGTAATATCTGTTGAACAATAAACTGTAAATAATGAGTGCATGTATATCTACCCTTATTATTCCCGTTCTTCACCTATAAATTGTATATAATATATATTTTTCTTTATATCAAATATTTTCATATTTATATGTAATTCTAATATATAAGGAAATAAATGATATATTTGTTAATTTAATTTAGATGTTGTTTTTGTTTCCCTTATCTCCTAAATATCCTTAATTTAAACCTCTTTTGCTAAAGCATGCTTATTTGATAATTCACATCCATTTCAATATTATAAAAGAATATTTACTTACCTATTTGCTAGTGGTTGCAGTACCTCACTGGGATGGAACCGCATCTCATAGTAAATTGTGGGCCCCCTATTTCTACTGCAGGTTAATGCTAAGGATATATCATTTTTAGGTGTTTAGCACCTTTTCCCCCTTACAAATCTATATTCACTGTTTAAGGGGTCAAATGACCTATCAAGGTAAAATAATATTTGATTACCTATTTTTTGAGCTATAACCCATAATTTTAGGAATCTTAGTTTCCCAGGTATCGATTTTCACTTTTGGGGTAGTTTTCACCCCCTCAACTATTTTTGTTAGAAACAAAATAACTTAGGTTATTTTTTAATTTTTAGGTGTTTAAAACCTATTTTATCTGTAAAATCTATATTCACTGTTTTAGGGGTAAAATGACATATCAAAGTGAAGAAATATTTGATTTCCTATTTTTTTGAGATATAACACATAATGTTAGGGATCTTAGTTTGCAAGGTATCAATTTTTCAATTTTCGGGTAGCTTTCACCCCTCATCTAATTTTTAACAAAAACAAAAGATCTT